>JARJDR010014724.1:0-28848 GCA_030264135.1 Myllaena sp. GC000078 | reverse complement strand
TACAGGATTCATTTAGTGTGACTTAAGTAACAGTTAAGTTAAGCACCGTGAATTATGCGATACGTAAATTGATTTCCACCGGCCACCTCGAGCGTGGAATTTATCCTATATCTGGTTTTCTTGTCGCTCCGAACTTAAGTCATTGTTTCATGCACGGCGTGAAATTGTATGTTAACAAATTAGCATTCCTTCAGCGTGAGCACAACAACGCGCATGGTAGAGGATTGTTCACACAGTTAACATGATTCGTCTCTATTGACGGATACTTCTTTCTTCTTTGTCCGGACGACATTTCTTTGGTGTAAAACTTTGTTGGACGCACCTTTGGCATTGATTCTAGCCTTATATACATGGACTGAAGAAAAGTTAATAACATTCAACCTCAATTCCCCTTTTGTTACAGCAGCGACACTGCGACCGACGACTAGTATGGTTGATTTAATGGTCTATTTCATATGCTCTATGGAAAATGATGATTTCTAGACCGGAAACGACGGTATACGAAAGAGAAATGGGTGAAGAAAAAGCTTATGTGTCCTTGACGCCATACCGCGTTGGCGCGTCAAACGTCATGCACGCATCACGGAAATTCGATTACGCGCTCTTCTTGCATTTCTCTCCGTGTGCACCGCGCGCGGTTGACGTGTAGTACAGCAGCTGCGTGCCCAATTGCTTTATAATATCTCGCCGCTGTCGCCGCCGCGCCGTTCCTTGCCGTCAATTACCACGTTTTCTGGCGGGAATCTTAACTACACGTATCCAGTTAATCATATAATAAATATAATAGCGGTATACCTAACACAGAATATCAAATCTAAATCCAAATAGAATGATGATGGCATTCTTTGCGTTTGCGGTTGGATAGATTTTAATGAGATTTAACCTTATTTGTCCCGAAACGAAAAACACTAGTTGGGATGCAAAAACCGAGTACGTAGATCTAGATCGTTAAAAAGTAATTAGATTTAGGCACTTAGGTATGGTGTTATGGTCCGCCGATTTAGCGTCCGGATGAAAGTGAAAGAGAAGCTGTGTTAATTGCCAAATTTGACTTTCAAATCGACGAACGACCGAACGGACGAGTGTGGAAAAGATGGAGAGTGGATGTATCGCCTGCAGCGTCCACGCTTGTTTTGCGCATGCGCTGGTTCATTAATCACGTCCGAATTAAGTGGATGACCGCCCCTTGCGGTGTCTTGTTAAAAACATTCGTCTGTAGTTCGCACCTCGTTTGAATTTATATGATTATCGGCCGATTGACATGGTCATAAATATTTATATGTATACTACGTGGCGGGGACTTACCTTGTAGAGCTTCTCCTTCTGATACCACACGTCCTCCTCGTCCTCGGGCGGTGGTTGAAATGTGGTGTCCATGTGGAGATCGTCGCGCGAACGCGACAATATCCGGCGGCGCGACACCATTTCCGCTGGCGTCGCCGGCAATGGCAGCTCGAGCGGTAAACCTCTGCAAAAACAATACAATACATCATACTATCAATAAACTACTTAAGACTTAAGAGATATCTTTGTCAAAATGGTTACAGTGAGGTTACAAAGGCTTTTTCTGGCTGCAGGAAGTGTGTTTCTGCTTTTTCGGTGGAAGGAAATGAAAGCCAGTAAAGCCAGTGAACGAAAACGTTGGAGAAAAATGCGAAATTATTAATGCACACATGCGCAGCGCGGTATGCATGATGGCGTCGCGACACAAGAGCTCGGCGCTCGGCTCCGTTACGTTCCAAGGAAGCGCTTTTTTTCCTTCTTCTACTTCTTCTTTCTCGATTGTGAGCTTTGCGTGCGTGCATGCATGCGTGCGGCGGATTTTTTTTGCATAATGCACTACTGCCATTCCGTTCGTTGGGTTGAGGTAGGAGTGAAAGGCATATCAAAACCGAAACTGCTTCCTTTTCTTCCTTGCCTTCCGTCTTCCGAATGCTTTTGGCGAGAAAGTGCCAACTTGCCAACTTACCAACCATTTTCTTTACTCAATAAAATGCAGATATAATTCTCAAACATCGTCCTCGACGTTGCAAATGAAACGTAACGAACCGGAGACGGAGTCATACAGTTCGATATAATTAAAGCAAACAAATACATGCGCACGCGAAAGTCATTTATCGAAGGTCGATCAAGGTAGTTTTCATTAAGAACCAACCGCGCCGCACGTCGTAAAGAAGTGGACGCGGACGACAGCTAAACACTACTTATTGTCTTTGGCATTCTATTTCGCTATGTGTGAGAGCATTGAGCGTTTTTTTTTTCTTGTTTGACCTCCAAATTTCGATACGATTCGACTTTTCAACGAGGGCACTTTTTAAGGTGTGGCTCAGCAACAGTAGCGCGCGGGCGCCCGAAGAGGATATAAAAAAAAGACAGCGTTTGGCTTGTCTTGTCCTCGATAATAAATTAATCGATTGATATTTTTGGATTCTTAATTCGATCGTTGTTTATTGTGTTTTTTTAGCGCAGAAAAGGCGTTTGTTGATTCAGTTAATATTGACGTAAAAATAATATCGGCGCCGTTTCAACTTCTTCAGCGTCTTCCTTTTGCGACGACCTTCAAAACGCGAGCAAACACATTTCATATTCAATATTTATGCAACGAGCAACGACTGAACGCGTTGCGCATGCGCTCGAGGAATGATTTGTTCTCGCCACAATACGCTGTAACGCTTTAATTCAATATACCCTTTGCGGTGGCGAATACGTTATTAATCACATGGCACCGAGCGAGTGGAGCGGGCGCGCATGTCGCGATGATTTAAGTCGTCGTCGCCGCGTTCAGCGAGCGGGGCGCTAAGCCTAACAGGATTACCTGAACCTGAGCGTACGATGCGACGACGACTGCGTCTAATTAAGACGTCGCGCGTCGCATCGCATCGCACACAAACATACCACCGCATGAGTTATGCGCTGATTGCGCATGCGCAAGTGCCTTTTGTGAATTGATTTATTTCAATCAACGCGCCAGGTTTACACACCGTAAGTCGAGCTCCGATTTGTATGTACAAGTATTTAAGTCAAAATAAATCACGACAAGATTTAAGTTGCTTTTATGTTGTGACTCAAGTACAAGCATATTATCAACGCGAGGGGTGTGACGAAATTAAATTATTTTTAGTATTATTGCAGATTGCAAAAGTTCGTTACGATTATTACCTGCTCGTTGCTCGTAGGTGATTCACAAAGGCGGATCGCGGATGCTGTTTCATCTTATCGGCAGGCAGATTCTCATTACTTGCGCAGTGCGTGTGTTACTATTATTACGCGTGCGCTCTGCATTCCGCAGCATTAGTGGATCAAGGACCCTGGACGTGAGTCAATGGGAAAAAATCGGCTCCGGCGGAGGAGGCCCGCGAGGCGAATGACAATCGCAATTTGCAATTATCGATGTTTTACGAGCGCCGCGATCGCAACGAAGATGCAGATAAGTCCACGACGCATGCGCACGCCGTACGCCAGCACAGCGGATGAGAAACAATCGCCGGAATGAATTATAAATGAGAAATTATTGCGTGACACTCTCGGCTACGGCTACTTCTCGTTAAAGCTTAACTAACTGAGCAGCTAATCAATGGTAGAGAAATAATAAAAAAGGCGACAATAAAACAACAATCATCAATGTTGTGATGAAAACCAATGTTTAAGAACAAGTGGAATTGCTGGAATGATGCATCGTGCCTTGATTGTGACATAATTCAAGCAATACGAATGTTGCACGTGACGCACTTACAATCAGCCCCTTTTGTGCAGCGTTGCACACGTGCCCGATGTTATGTAAATGGCGCATGCGCACATTATGAATAGCCACAAACGTGTCGCAACTTCTTCGCCGATTTAAAACGTTCCACATTCAAAGCACACGTTGCCGTCGAAATGAAAGTCAAAACGTTGGAGTAGGTATGACATGCGCAGCAGTGTGCGCATTTTTGATATTCGAACCACCTACATTTGATATGTTTCGCGTTAAATTGAAGTTAATGCGGAGGCAAAGTGAACGGCGCGCTGTTGAAATAATTCGAATGTGTTTGAATTGAGAATGAGAGAAGAAAAAAAAAACAAACGACGCGCCGCATTGGTGCTAATTAAGATGCAAACAATGTATAAAGAAATAATGTATGAGTATGAATGAATGTGTTTACCGTTTGCCGCACTGTTCGACGTTTGTATACTTACTTAACTTACTTAACTTGTTTCGCATTTGTTTCGAATTCGTTTCGATTTATTTCCGTTCAAACAAATTAAGGCTATTTGGATGGTAATTAAAAACCTCCGAGCTGAGTCATATTCCAAGCGAGATGAATTAAACCCCAGTCCAAGTGTCGTGTCATAAATCACTGCGAAAGTTAGTCGTAAGTGTAATAAATTTCGTCTACCGAAAAGTTCACGCAGCGACATTTGAATGAAACACCTTGATTTCGTTTCATTCAATACAACAACAGCAATAAAATGCTTTTTTACTGTTGGGTAAACTTTGAAATGAGATTAAGTGATGTAATCGTGGTGTTTGAAAATAATGATTTATAATTAGTCTGTGGTAGCGTGGAAGCGGTTTGTTGCAACGTGCAAAATGCAATTTTGCGCAAAAATTCCAATCGCCAATTTGTACATTTTATTACGATACAACACGCCCGTATTGCTAATTGGTTGCAATAATTTTTATTAATAATTATATGGACAAAAAAGGAACTTTCTAGCCGAAAATTTACGATCGTTATTTTTATGATTTTATTATAAATCTCAACTTTTACCAACTTCTTTCACTCCAATCAATATTCTTTGTATTGAAGTGAATAACTGAAATAGCAACAATTTTATTTTTAGTTTACTTTTTCAAAGTTCAACGTGCTGATCAACAATTCCGCGATCAAGTTTTCGAAATGTCCCAACTTCGTAAAAGGTCATTCCGGTGAGGAATAGCGTATGCCTACGCATTTTACTGATTTTATTTCTTTATTTTATGTTAACCATTCCGGATTCGGCAAAATCATCACATCACCGCCAACATCGATTGACTTCGAGGCTTAAGTATGCGTGGGCACCGCTATAATTATTGCTAATGTTTAAAATTAAACATAAAACGCTTTTCAAGCACTTGTGTTTATCGATTGCTTATAAACTGAAAAAAAATTAAATGAAGAAGAAAAGAGACGTTAAGTCGGCGCGTTGCGCATCGTGTGCATCGCGAGAGAGTTTGGTGAAACTCTCCGTCTGCTGCTTGACGGCTGCCGTTTTGCAGCGGCCAAGTGAAACTCAATTCGCCATTGCGGCCCCGTAGCCTTGTTCGAAACCACCTTGCGCCTCCGCTATTATTCTTCTCAATCGCTTTTCAAAACGCGCCAAACGCCAAAGTCATTAGCGCTCATTAAGAGCTGTTGCGTTATAGCAACAACACATTTTTTGCTTAAATTATGCACCAAGATTCGCCAAGATTCGCATCTAAACCCTCCAAACATATAAATAACGCTTAACTTTAAGATGCTGGAAATGAAATAACTTACCGATTACTGATTTAGCAAAATACGTTAAATCTGCGCTGTTCCCCGCTGATTATAATCCAAAGCAGACGGTATAATCCAATAGAACACTTGATTTTCTCGTTTTGTGCGCGAACTTAAGACCCCCGACGCTTTCCCAATATCTCAATATCTTAAACTTAAAGTCTTTGTAATAATATGCAAAACTTTATCTTTATTAAGGGATGGATGACTTAAGTCACATACTTATGTGTGTGTGCGTGTGGTGTGAGTTGTTGCGCACACGTCGCGACGCCTCACACAGGCGATAGATGGATGCGTCGCACGCGCGCGCGAAGAACTAAACAGCGACGGCGCGACGCGACGCCGCAAAGTTGCGCCGTCGCCGTCCTGACGTCACGGCCGCAGCGTATACGCGAAGAAGGTGAAGAAGTGGGTTAGCGCACTGCCGCTGCGCGGCGCACTCAGTCAGCGACATGTAATAAGTAACTGTTTCCAAGGTAGTTCGCCGCTACTTTCTTTTCGATTCTGCGCTCTGCGCTCGTAATTCATGGATTTGTCGACATCTAGTGGACGAGCAATGTTTTACCTCTCTTTTTTTTTTGTTACTTAAGTTGAAGCCCGCTATTAGTGATGACTGCATTCGCGTCGGTTACAACGCGATGAAGAGATGAAGGCGTCAACGTGACGTTCGGGACGTCCAGCTGCGAATTCAGTTTGAATTAATCTTCAACAAATTCCTCACCTTTTCTCTTTTTTTGCTTTGCCTTTGCCTTCGTCTTTACTTTCGTCCTTTTTTTTCCTGTGCTCTGTGTTCGATAACTTTCGGTTTGAGAAATGAATTGTCATTAAATAAACAAAGATTTGGTCCAGCATGCATCCTGGATGGATTTATTTATCCTCTTGTAGCGCATGAGAATGCATAAAATATGATTAAGAATACGATTCGCGCGCACTTTTAAGGCGCTGATAAATGTCATGTCGGCAAATAAGAAGACGGAGGACGATGCATGAAAAAGGGATGAGTTATTTTTTGGGATCGCAGCTGCCCTGAAAAGAATAATACACGCCTAATTAAAATACATGGACGCGCAATCTGATTAGCTATGCGTTGGCGCTGTTTGGGTGCAATAAATTCGAAACGTAATCCTAATGATTAACTCACGACTCTGGGCTATAAGCTATACGGCACCGAAAAACGACGCATTGATTTTTTATCGATCATTTATCCCATTTGTTTTCGCATCAATATTAATCCCTTAGTTTTATTTTTGATTATTAAACATTTATTTTGTTTGGAATATTTTTTAATAAATGAATACAATACTTTTATGCACATGTGCAATATTAATGCGCATACGCATGCGCACAGCTGGCGTTCGGCCCGGTTTGCATGTTTGCAATTTGTCTGAAATGCCGTACGAAATTATTTCGCCCACGCGTATGTTTATAATTTCGTTACAGCGAATAAAATGTTTTTTCTTATACAGAGAAAAAGGTTAATATTAATAATGAAGTATGAATAATTTAAATTAATAATTTTAATGATTAGTAGATAGTAGGAAGCGATGGCATTAAAAATACCGCACGCATCAAGTCATCGTACTTTATTTATAGACAAATACGCAGCGAATCTATTATGCAAATGATGATTTGATGATGTCCGCTTATTTTCAGTTCGATGATGAATTGTTACGTCATTTTCTAATTTAATTTACCCTTTTTGTAGTATTACAGATAAAACTTTATCTAATCCATGAAGTGAATTACCATTTTACGATGGAATTAATCAAGTATTAATGACGATTCTTAGTTTTAAATCGATGCGTATTTGTTTAAAAAACACTAAACACATAATTTGAGAGCACGGAGAAAAACTTAACGATATTTGTTGTAAGTATATGAACCAAACATTGTTAGATGGCGCCGCCATGCAAAAACTAAGCAATAAACAATTCATTACTTGCTTATTTATTCCAGTAGCGGTGCCGCCGCATGCAGCAAAAAATGTGAAAGTGCATGTTTTGGTCGCAGCTCGACAAAACGACTTCGTCGTCGTCGTCGTCGTCGGCCGTTTCGCGTTTCACGTGATTTTTACTTACGGCAGGCGCTTAATGTTACTTAAGTTACGTACTCGGTGGTGGTGGTGGTGTTCTGGTTGCGCGCGCCCGCCGCCGCCGATTCGGTATCGATTTCAACGCACCCAAAGCAACAGAAAAAAAATCTCAATCGACGACAAAAATCTTACTCTGAACATGCAGACCAAAAAATAAATATAAAAAGCCGGAGCAAGAGAAGTAAAAAACAGAGAGATATGTATTGGCCGCAAGCGTCCGAAACGCGACGAAATGCAAGCGGCGGTAATGATTCGGATCGAAAAGCGAATTGCGCATGCGCATCAGACGAAAAACCAGCCGCGCCGTCATCATTATAATGACTTTTGCTTTCGGAGGCGCAGGCGCACACACAACCGACAATCATCGCCCGCCCGCCCAACCGCCGAACGACGGTTTTGTTTTCATCGATTTTCTTTTCAAGCCGGATCAATTTAAGTTATATTTTGGCATTGAAATGCTCTCACAAAGGAAAATGATTTTGCGCCTTTAAATTTCGTGCGCGGACCAAGGTTGAAAATGAAAGTCATCCATGCGCTTAAAAAACCCTTTTGCATTTTTTTATTCGTCTTAATCGCGTTGCGTCGTCAATTTAAACGAATGATTAATTCATATTAAATTATTGCCGAGACGAATTAATGCCGTTGCAGGCGGGGGCCATGTGCGTTTGCTGGTATGCAAATCGCGGTGGTAAAATAAAGGAATCCGTGCGTGTAATTAGAGGGCACACGCAATTAACGTAACAGCAATGTCGCTCAAGTTGCGCAGATTGTAAAGCGCGAAATTTACAACCGGCATTAACAGAAATAACTAACGCGTCGTCTAATCGCGTCATGCGCAGAAAGAAGAAGCCCATTGCGCATGCCCAGGCGCATGATAAAATTTATGGTGCGCTGACCTACCTCACAACCTACCTTTCAACACTCGGCGAAGAGCATAGCATCATTTCGCGAGCGATTATACATTCACTCACGTCAAACACAGTCGTCAACCGTCTACGCATTTGTTTCTTCATTAATTAAACCATCTGCGGATGATGGCGATGGCGTTTCGCCACATCAAGTGAACGTCGAATGTCCGAAATGGTTTGCGTTTTGCATTATTTACGCATATAATATTATTGTTTATTTCATGCGACCTTGTATGGGAATGCACTGCAGCAAATTTGTAACGAGACGCATCCGATGCATTATGCAAAATGCAAAGTGCGCCCCATTCAATACCGGACACCCGCATTTAAATCGTAAATCAATAAGCGCGATTGATTCAAACGCGTTTTCAATTCAAATTCGGTGCACGCGCATCACGCATGCGTTCCCCGCGTCTATAAATAGATTGTTTATAGACTGTCGAAGCGGGCGGTTGACGCGCCGACAATGGTGACAACGCTGACATCTATTGTTTGACACGGCTTGACGTTAGACAACACGTGCTGCATTGCGGCGAGCGCATTGGGCTGCCTATCGCCTTATTTTTTATGCTGATGCGCAGAGACCCTCGCTAATAAGGGACATTTTTATCTGGAATTCCCTTCGTTTTCTTTACTTCGTTTCGTTTTTTTCGCATGCGAACGCATTACGAAACAAAAACGAGTTCTGCGCTAAACGGACGCAATAAAAAATGTGACTAAGGCATTCGTGCGCGCAAAAAGCCAAAGAACGAAGCGTAATCAACGGGGCGACAGGTTGGCGTAGTGGTGTAGTTGTGCGTTGACCCCCCACGGAAACCCGAGGGTATTTTTAGATTGGTTCCGTGTTGTGTCATTCGACCTTTTGCAATTTAGGGTCGAGCGAGTTATTTAATTCGCCCGGCCGATACGGATCTGCAGGACACTGCCCAGCCTCGATTTAATTTCGTAAAGTGACTTAAGTACATCGACCTTATGTGCGAAATTTTTGCGCAGACTCATCCGCAATCTGCTTGGGCTTATCGCCGATATTTCGGCGCTCGTGACGCGGCGGTTTCCAACCCATTAAAGGGTTGGCACACCTCAAAATGCAACTCATTTATCACGTACACGCGCAGCATTGTTTGCGCAGAGCTTTTCAATCAGCATGCACTCAATCACACTTAAGACGTGATGGCGGAATGTCATAAAAGCACCGAAACCGAAAATTATGCGCTTAATTAAGGCGTTCGTTGCAGTCCAGGGTAGTAAAATCAAATCAATGAAAACTTTACGATTTCGCGAGTTATAAAGTTATAAAATTTATAACGCCCGACATTTACGAGTGTGGATTAGATAGTCAAAAGGGATAAAATCATACGCGTGTGTGTTGACTTCATTAAATTACCGTCGCTTTTCTTCTTTTTCTTCTTCTTAGTTCGGAAGAGTTTCATAGAAAAGCTTTTTATTAGTGTTTGCAGCAATCAAATAATTTTCCTGCGGGCATGAAAATATTAACAATCATCATTTAATTTGAGCATCGCACGCACTCTAACAATTACAAATTACGGATGGATAACAACCCACACAACATTGTTTTCCTCTCAGTCGAGTGAAATTCGAGTATTTATTGCGTGTAAACGTGGCCACCGAAAACGAAGATGATGGTGCCCGCGAAGATGATGTAATATTATGATTGGTGTGCGCCAGTGTCCGTATAATAAATAATGTTCGAGACGATCAAAGATATGTAATTTACTTCGATCAAAAAAGTACCAACATAGTCTCGAAGACGAAGAAGCAGACACGGAGAAGAAAAGAAGAAGAAATAAATGATAATAAGTAAAATGATGTAATGTGCAATGCAATGCAATGCATTTGGGAAGGGAATTGAATTCGAAATACAAATTCGAAGATTGTTTTCCTCTGCTGCGGTGCGGCGCTGCGGCCCGGTCGATCAATTTCAATTTTTTCACTTGATTTCATTTCGTATACGCGCCTCCTCATACCCTAGTATATGATATTCATTTTGTGAATGTCAAAATATGTCGATTGGGACATTCTTCAATCATCATCATCATAAATAATCATAATAAATAAAATGAGATTTTAATATCGGAATGTTGCAATGGCGCCCGGCCCGTGCCTAAATTTAATTGAAAATTGTATTACTTACTTATATTTATTACTTGGCGATTCGATTGCAAAACTATAATCAAAGAAATATGTGTATCGATGACCTAACTTGAAAGATATAAGTACTATGCTTTGTGTATGTGCAAAAAATATGATTCGCGATCGATTCGCTTTCTGCACAGCAGCGGCCGAAGAAGTCTCGGAGGCGGCGATCGGCGGGAGGATGGTTGTTAAAGAAGGCCGCGTACCGGAACTAATTCGGACGCACTGCCGGCCGCCACCGCCGAGCCGGTTCGATTCGATTGCGCCGTTATATTACCCACCCGATTTCATTAATATCATTAATATCATTAGCACAACAATGGTTGAGCGCACGTAATCGCCACGATTTGCGTACGTAATAGTAGTTAATCGTCATCGTTACGTACAACTCCGCTAATTAATCAGGCGTTCGTTTGGTGTTTGTTCGAGAAAGCATATGCGACCGTTATTAAACATGGCATCCCAACTTATTGCTAGTATGTCGCCATCTATATGGAAAAACTATCGAAACTATCAAAATTTTCTATTGTTCTAAGAAGACTTAGTCAATGAAGAAGTTCAATAAGCAATGACATTTTCTAAGGTGCGCACGCGACATGCACGACCGCTCAAATGGGTGTTGCGTGTTTGCGTGCATCCTTCACGTCCTTGCATCTCTATTACCATCCTCGCTTGCGCGCAAGTCCGCAACATTGCTCATTATTACCTTTGCTATTCGAATGCGACGTTGCAACTGTTGCAAATGATGAATACGATTAATTGAGTCCAAAGTGAAACAAAGTTGATTAGCAATCAGGCTGGCTGGCTGATTGGTGGATGCGTTTAGCATAAATTACGCTCATAACTGTATCGCAAGCGAACGTCTCAAGGCGAATCGGACTTGACTATGCAGTGCTTTCGCGAATGCGCCGCCGCCGCCGCCGCCGCGCCGTAAGTGTAAATTTCGTAATCGTTTCGTTCGCTCACATTCCATGCGTGTATGCATGCGCATTGCTGTTGTTGTTGGTTCGTTTTGTGTCGATTATAAATTACGGAATTACCCTCGTCGTTATAAGCACTAAAAAGCCGTTCAATAATTAAATTTCAAAATTGGTTCAACGCCATGGCGATCGATAAATAAATATTAGAAAATTTAATATCGAATTGAAATGATTAAATTTACATATCGATGCCCATCATTATCATCGGAGGTCTTCTGAAACTGAAATAATGCATGTAATTTGTCATGTTTTGAGCCGCGTATGGAATCGAGAATAGAAAGATTTCAATTTCCTATCGAACTCCAATCGAGTGAGCTCTTAATAACAATCATCAACCATACACATCATTATCATGATTGTAATGGCCGCGCCGATGGATGCTATAAGCCTGCGGCTATGGGTTAAATAAATTCCAAATTCATTATTTCGGTGCCGGGCTCTACCGCTATAAATATATGTAAATTGTCTTCTCTAACGCTTTCTTATTTTGCCGTCCGCCAACTACTTAGAGCTTGTTTTTGTGTGCGCTGCCGATGTTCAATATGTTTTATCAGCAAATAACCATAAAAATCGACATAATTAACTGAAATTTTTAATCAAAATCGAAAATCGGAGAATTCCTATAGATGTTTGACTTTGACGCATTTGCGCACTTTTTAAAATACGAAATTAGAGAAAATAAATAATAAATAAGCTGGTGAAAGCGTGGCGATAGTAGAAATCGCGATGAGGCGCGCGGATTCGGATTGAAATTTCGTCAAAAAAAATGTCAACGATGCGAGTGCGACGTGCGCGTCCTTGGCGACATTGACCGTCTCCGGCGCGCCGTCTAATTGCTCATTATACTCTCTAATAACCTAACAACAAACGCGACCTGCTCATTGCTCACTCACTATGCTCACATATTTTACGTTTTCTAACTTCAAATCGTTTTGCTTATTTTCGTGGTTGTAATGCGTTTTGAATCACCAGTCGGCATTCTTGTGGAATTTCCATACGTGTGGTTCGCTGGAAATTGACAACGACCGAAATTCAACCAACCAACCAACCAACCAACAACAACAACAACGAACGTCTTCTGCATATTTATACTTCAGTGCAAGTAATCAGATCAGATGCACAATGCTTGATTATGCAAAATGACATTTTGACAAATGCACTGCATGCGAAAAGAGTGGGTTCATTGCACTTGTCAAGAGAAGAGCCGATGCACACCCACGAATGACATCACATTTGGGATTGGGATGCGCCAAATTTCTGCATGTTTGCATTGTAAATGCGCAAATATTTGCACGACCCGTGTGTGGTGGCATTTTATGTTTTATGTCGCATACAATCATTTAGCAAAACAAGCAAAAAAGGTAAATACGCAGAAGGCAACATGTGTGAATTACTTAATGACAGGGTTCATCGATCGAGATTTTAAATCAATGGAGAACAATAAGATTCTGCCCTCCGTTTATTATTAAAGTAGGTTCTATTTTGCTTATTTGGAATATTTATTATACCGTAGTCTTCTACATGAATCATTTTTAATAAACCGTTGTTGGGTGATAAAAAAACAATATTAATAATTTATACGAATTTCTTTTCCTCCTTGAATCCATCATCCAAGAATGAATAAAGTATCAGAGCAAACAATTGTGCGTGATGGTTGTAATCAATTAACAGCGTCTTCTTCGACGCAGCGATTTGCAATAACGGCGTCGAGCAAACAGTAACCGTTTTCCTTAAACAAACAAATGTGCAATAAATATTCATCGATACTTTTTTAATTTCATGAGTTATTAAGAAAGGCGCATTCAGCTCATTAGTTTCACGTTATTGACTGTCGAATAATTTTTATCCGGTTAAATCCTATTATAATGTTAAATTGAATTAATAAACGATTGTTGTCCAGTCTGATATAAATGTTTAGATCCAAAATGTAGCCGTTGTATTTATACAAATCTCAATTGTCTTAGATCGGAGGCTTTTAGCTTTCAAATACCTCTTAGGTTGTAGCATGCGCGCACTCCTCATCCGCACCGATGCCGACAATGTATGCTATTATCGCTTGCGACATCTCTTGCGCTTTGTGCATAAATTTCGTACCAAATGTCAACGATTACGTCGATCTTCTCGCGCTTTGCATATACTTATCGTATCTATTTCGAGCTGTTACCAATCTCATCTTTATACCAAAATTATGAAAGAATAAGTTATTGCAGTTTCCCCGCCAAACAATCACTAATTGATTAGATGTAAAAGATATGCAAAGGAATAATTAGTAATTGAAATGCATAAGTATTACATTGAATAATATTAATTGGAACAAACGGTTCAGCCCTCTCACAAGAACCCACCTCGAAATTACCCAATGCAAAACGAGACAATTGAATTTAAATTAAATTATGTAACCAAAGTACGAGTAGATAGCGATCAATACCGAATCGATCGATTTGCGAAACGCGATCGAATTTAATTAAGTAAATCCTCAACAGTTAACGATTATATTAAATTGCCAATGTTGGGTGCGTGGGCGTATAAAACACCATTCCATCCACTTACTCATCATCATTATCATGTCTCGTGTGAAAAAATGCAGAAAGCGCTGCACCTCACCTCAAAACACATCTCGCACGAAATTCCTCTCGCGCGCGCGCGACATTTAAATGTGAAGGTAGACGCTCTTGCACTTTCCGATTGCGCGATGATTATTATTACTCACCGCGCGTCTCTTATTTGTGACTAATTCCCTCTTCTGCTTTTGGCTCAATTCCAGCGCCGATTGACAAGTGCTGCGTTTTCGAAATTATTAGAAAATTTCAATTTATTCATCATTGCGCATCGATAAATATTTACATAGTTTATTGTGCATGCGCATTGGGCAAACACATTGCAATCGATCGCGCAATTCCTCGATTACTTACTAGTGAGTAATGTATAAAATAATGAGTCGTTTTGTCCGAAATTCGATCGGCGTGAAAGTGATGATGATGATGATGATTTTTCAATCGTTTGGCTGAAGGTTGCATTAGTAATCGCAAGCGGCGCAGGTGCCTGCTCTGACCCAGTTTCGCACTTAAGTCATCTTCGCGATACCAAACCGCGCACGTCTTCATCATCTTTCATCACTTCAATCAATTCAAATATTTTCTTTTTTTATTCAGAAAATTAAGATTAAATAGGTATATTACTTACTCTTTTTCAGCGCGACTGCGCTTATGTTTGACGGTGCCTTTGATAGTCCTGTATAGCGAAATCATTTTCGAAGCACGTTTATAAACTCCTTGGGAAATTTACTTTCAATCCACTTCACTTCAATAAAAGTTTTAAAACTAATTCATTTATCACGAAATATTAATCGATTGAAATAAATTAATGAATAGAAGTAAAAAAACGGCACAAATGATAAAAAGGTGAAAATTAGTGAATATTTGTTTGAATTTGCAGCACTTAAGCACACGCGAAGAGCGCGGCACACCGCGGTACTCGAATGTCCGGCCGCGCGGCGACGAATAAACGCGGGCCGGCCCTCGATCGTGTGTCTTGGCTTCGACTTCTTCGCCGCTGCCGCCGCCGACGCCGCCACCAACGCCACACACCTTCTTCTTCTACTTCTTCTTCACTTCTTCCTTGGCTCCTTCATTTCTTCCTCACGACTAATCATACCGCACAATTTATTATGCGCTGCGACGCAAATTAACGCCAATTAACATTAGCAGTCGGCTGTCAACAGGTAACTCAACAGCAACACAACAACAACTTAACAAATTTCTTTTTTACGGTTGATTGCATTTTTCGTATTGCGCTGGATTTCGATATGTTGCGAATACTGCTTCGATTGGCCCCAAAAACTAACCGCAGCAATTTCACTTTTTTTCGTATCCTACCAACGATTGCGTGCATGACACAATATTTTACACGCCATTAAATCTCAAATTTTTTCAATATTATGCTATAAATATAAATAATAAAAAATTTACTATCGTTCTTGACAATTATTATTGCAGTTAGGTATGGTATTATTACATATAGACATCAAAGCTCAGACGAACTAATTGCATTGATATTAATTACTTGGAGAGTCCTAGTTTGCGTTGCTATGTTTACGACTTTTATGTCTATATCCAATAGTTGTATGTTTATAGTTCATTGAATAACACTAATGACAATGATTTGATTACTCTAGCTGCTGCGCCGATGATGTGACTCACAATTAGTGTAACGGTGGTTAATTGTGAGAAACGGTTGGAAATCTTTATTGGTTAATTATCATGCGCTTTTTTAAACGTTCCACTTGTTTGTTCACTTATTCGATTTGATTGGTGCTAATTTATTGAATTATTCCTGGTTGGAATTTAGTGCGTTGGAGATCGCAATGCACGGCATAATGATGTAACTGTAAGCTGTACGATTGCACCTTTTTGCATGTCGCGCCGCAATTAATGCAGATATTCGAAGGCCGCATCGCAAACAAGTGCTATGTATTCGAATAACTTCTTTCAAAACAATGCTAAAAATATGATCTATATTTTAAATCAATGTTAAATAAAAGTTTCAAGGAGCAACATTAAAACTACTTCATTTATTTCAATAACTTCCAAGATATTAATTAACTAATTAATATATGGATGGTGATTGAATCATTTTGGTTGGTAGTTTGTTGGTTAGATGCCGCTGTGATGCAGTTTGGTGGCTGAGTAAATCCCATGCGCAATGCGCTTAACTGGCTTAACTTACGGCATCGTAACGTAACATGATTTTCAATTATTCAAATTACTGCTGTCGGCGGTAATACTGAAATATATCGGCGGCTTCCATTCATCACCGTCGCGCGCAACTTTGCAACGTTTCAACGACACCTCTTCCACTGCCATATTAGGAAAGAGGACGTCGGCAGAAATTAATCCATCACTAAACGCTGCGCTGATGAGATGCAACTATGCAAGTGCTCTATATATCTTCGCGGCTGCGGCAATGGCGAAAACTAGTAATATATGGCAAAAAATTCATATCATATATTACGCGACTATGCGTTTTCTATATCAGCATTGCGCACGGTGGAGATATCCTGCAATCTGCAATCACAATCACAATCGCAGGAACGTACACGTGTGTATGTACAATTTGAGCGCTATTACTTACGCGCTTACCTACCAGTCTACCAGTTCTGCAGGTTGGAAGGAAGGGTAATGCTGGTTGCAATGGCCATAATGATCGAGTATGTGTCAGAGGCATGATGCACAATACAGGTGAGTCTGAGCCTGTCTACTAAGGAATTTCCCCAGCAATAAATCACCTCCAGCCATCTCTTTTCTAATTGTAATATATTTCTTCGTTTTGCTTAAAATTTTATATATCACTGTGATTTGATTGCTGCCTGTTTGAATGTAACGCTATGAGATACAATTTGTGCTTAACGTGCTTCGGCAAATACCTAACTATAGCAAAAGGGTAGATAACTATTACATAGGTAAAAATAAGAAGGTATAAAATCAACATTGTACAAAAGAGAACCTTAGATTTAGATTATAGTAAAAATCTGCAGAGAAAGCAACAAAGGCACTGTTTTTGGTTCCGTTCATCTCAACAACATTATCTTCTGGAGCACGTTGCAAATTTCTCTTAAAAACCAACTCTATATAGTCTTTTATAATATAAACATTTTGTTAAACCTATCTATAACTATATAACTTCTGGACGGACACATACACACACATAATACAAATAATTATAGTCTAGTTATTTAAATATTTACAAAAAAACCGTTTAGTACGTTTGCGCGTGAATTTGTTTACGCTTTTTCTTGAACACATCAACAATTGTCATTCATATGGCCAACAAGTAAAATGATTACAAATTCGAATTTTAGACGTCTGTTTGAGGTATGCCCTGCACCAGATGGGTCTTGCTGCGCGACGCGGCACGCCGTTGACCCATCACCGGCGTACCCTTCCTCGCCGCCGGCAATGGCGCCGCCATAACGGTCGAATCGCCGCCATTGGGCGTGTAATCACTAGCAGCAAGCTCCTTCAACGAGATCGCGCTGCTGTTAGTGCGAAACGATGCTGCGCTGTTTGATCTTACCGATCCGCCGCCACCCCCGACATAAGCTACCGGTGGTCGCACAATCGTCGGTTTGTCGGTGAACTCGTTCTCGATGCCTACGAGATCGCCATCGTTGTCCGGCATCATAAACGCGTCGGTCGTGTAAAAACGATTCCTAAACACAATCAACATTTATTACCTTGAGGCAAATTTCGTCTATTTTAAAGAAATGTTAGTAGAAAGAAGACTTACTCCAAGAGTCCCTTACGATGATCAGACTGTCTAATCCCATCATGCGTGGATAATTTTAGTAGGAGGGTTAGCGACAGACCAAGACACCCCAAACGAGGGTAACAAACAGCGTCTTTTACCTTTTGCTTACCTCTTTGCGTTACGCCACAGCATGCAGCAGATAACCAACAAGACGACGAGAAACAAGCAGGTGGTGGACATGCTCCAGAAGGCGATTTGGAGTGGTGTGCTGGGTTCGTACCAGAACTCGGTGGTGGGTTTCAGCGTGGGCACCAGCACGCCGACAACGGTGGGTAAATATTGCGTCCAGAAAGCCGACTCGGTCTGCCGGTAGTTCCACATGATTGACGAATTGTACGTGGTGTTTAGATTCAGGTACTTGAGCTGTCCATTCTTTGCCACTTCGAAGTGCATGCCGAGGATTTGCGTGAACGATGGTGTGCCATATCTTGCAAAGTCACTGTAGGCTTTCATGAAGAAATGGCTCATGTTTCGATCGTTGTTTGTCCATTGCGAGCGCTCAAAGTGTTCGCGCGATGGGAAGTACTCGACGTCCATAAAGGGCGCACCGGTGAGAAGATAGTGTTCGATGTCATGTGGAGTGCGTCGCCAGAATTCGGTGTTAAACGACTCAATTGTGGTGTTTAACACGTACATGTAGACTGGGACGTTGCGTTCAACAAGCATTTTAATCATCTTATCATTGGGCGCCACGTAGAGGAAGTCCGAGAGGAGTTCGATGTATTTCTCGCGAATGTGCGTCACATTGTGCGGATCCGGCCAGTAAGTGTACATGTACTTGATTGCTTCGAAGGTCCCGTTCGGGTTCAGGGTGTAGTTGTACCGCAGAACCAATTCACGAACTTTTTGGTCGAAGAAGTTCTCGTCAACAATGTAAGTCGGTGATAAGGATTGGTTTTTATCTAAAACAAATGCCATCGATGTAAGTACGAGTTTAAGTTTGTTACAAATTACTTACAGATGAAATCGGCTGCTTCCTGCATAGTCAACGTCGCCATGTAGCTCAAACCACGGTTATACTCCCCACGTTTGACCAAGTCTTCGGGGGTCTCTTTAAGAAAATGCCAATCTCGTTCATTCCAACCCTCGTAGAAAGGCATTGTTAGATTCCAATCAATCACCGGTGACCAAGGAAACAACCCGATATGCGGTGGGAACTCTGTGTTCCCTAGATCACTAGCACTCCGGCCGTGTTTTAAGCAGTTCACCAGCTTCCACGACGACTCAATGCTGCAGCCGATGAGCTCGCCAAACACGCGACTCGTGTTTTGCGCGCGATACAAGTCAGTGATCAACGCCCAATCCGCCAGTGCTGAGCCACTCTGCGCAATCACTCTAGTGACCATGTGCTTCGTTTCCGGGGCGACCATCAACAACCCCGCCGACGCCGCCCCCGCACCGGGACCAAACAGCGTAATGGAATGCCGATCGCCATTGAAAAACTCAATATTATCATAAATCCACTTCAGCGCCATTGCCTGATCGAGCACACCATAGTTCCCGGGCGAGTTAATATCACCAGTGCTCAGGAAGCCCAAGACCCCCAAACGGTAGTTGATGGTCACCACAACCACATTGTAGAAAGTCGCCAGGATATGCCCAGGGAACAGATTGGACGCGCCTTTGACAAAGTCCCCGCCATGGATGTACACCATCACCGGGTACTTCTGCGAGACGCCCGTGTCAGGCGGTGCAAAGACGTTCAGATACAGACAATCCTCGTTCACATCACGAATGCCTTTGGTGGCGCCGGTGTGCATCACCGGCTGCGGGCATGCCGGACCAAAGTCCACGGCTTGTAGGAGTTGCCAGCCTTTGTGCCAGCGGGGTGGTTTGAAGCGTCCCTCCTGTGTGGGTGGTTGAGCGTAGGGTATCCCGAGGAAGACGTGTGTTTTCCCGTATTCACGTTCGATGAATTCACTGCCGGGGCGATAGAGAGAGTCCGGATCGGGGTTGTCGTAGAGGTAGGCGATGAATCCCTGCACGCGGCCATGGCGCGTCTTCACGAAGATATCGCGCGGTTTCTGGATGCTGTCAGCTCTTTGTTTCCCCTGTAGGTCCTCGCGCCAACCTCCCAGGATACCCGGGAGCATCGGGGCAACGTTGCCTTGCTGCAAGAACAAGTCCAGTATTCCAGTCTTCGAGTCGGAGAGATTGGGGACATACCTGATCATAGAGGAACCGTTCATCTTGGCCGACCCGATTGGGATCGCCCGGATACTCGCGACCGCTGGTCCCCTGACTGGGCTGGTACTGACCATAGCGTCTGCCATTGTAGAAGTACGTGCGATAGTCGCGATCGCCCGGATCGGGACGGTTGTACGGTTCGTAGGGATGCGCGTACGGATTCCGCACCGGCGTGTTGTACTGGTAATCGTCGGCGTAATGGCCGCGCGATGGGTAGTCTTGAGCGCGCGCGAAACTCGTCAAAACAACCACGAAAAGCGCGCGCAACCACGCCATATTATTATTATCGAACGCGCCTCGCCTACTACTAGACCACTACACTAGTCGTACTACGATGACGTCACCTTCGCGTGCGCTAGCTTGTAGCTTTTACCTTTGTACGCTGACGCTCATTAGCGTTGGTAACCGCTGGTTACCTGAGCGCGCGCACAACACAATGAAGCGAACGCCGCGACCGTCGCGCCGAAGGTGCACGAATACCAAGAAGTTGCAGAACTGGTTAGCCCGTTCGTTGGTGGTGGAAGAAGATTCACAAAGGTAGAAAGTTTGCCCTTTTTCCGAGAACGGTGGTTATTTACTGGGACACTTGGCTGCGATCAATGATAAGCACTATCGCAAAGGTGTGGTTGTTATCAGCACGATGTTTGCGTGGATTTTGTGATTGTTGGCAGCACGCGATTGCGATGAATCAAACCGTCTTGGGCGCGGATATTCCCACCACGTGCGCAATAAACGAGTGGCGTGGGCGGTTGAGAAATTAAACGCACATCTTGCGTTCTTGGAGGTCGTTAACACGTCCTCTGTACGGGTCGGCCGAATCGCGAATGCATTTTTCGTGCTTTTCGACAGAAGTTATATTACTGACGCACAGAATAAGACTGAGCCGAGCTCATTCATAAGTCGTTCATGGACGCAGAGAACGCATAAATGACTAAGTAATTAATTCCCACTACGTGTGTGAGTAAATTGCTTATAATGCAATAAGTATTTGTAGTAATAGGTATGAATCAGTCAACCACGATCTCATTTCCTAGTTTCAATGCATTAATCATAACTTACAACATTATAACTCATAATTCATAACATTCCAAAGAATAAACATAATTTTCATAACACCATTGAAATGTTTTTCACAACTTTCTATGCGACGATGCAACTGTCGCAAATAATTAAAAAGAAAGTACACAAAGCGGCAATTGTTTGGCGCAAAATGCATGGATGCGCTGCATTTTATTCCCACATGAATTCCACTAATCTCGGTTTTATTTCTGCTTACTTAAACACTGATTCATTCATTCGCGTATTTGAATAAACGCTCGTAAAACCAGAGTAAAGATAAAAAACTCCGTAGCGCAGCAGACAATACGCGGACAAACAATATGTATTAGATTAAACGCGAAGGGGGAGCGCAATTGCAACCAATCTACATAGTATACTCATACTATACAACTTGTGCGCGGTACGCCGCACTTTGCGCTCACTCATGATCAATTCATCTGCGCTTCAATTCATCTCCTCCTCTCTCCGCCCGCACCGCCCTCCGCGAACCCAACTCGGCCCATTGGCATCCTGTGCGTTGCACATGTGCCTGCACTTTGGGTGGGTGGCAAGCATGTCTCTCTCTCTCTCTCTTTCCTTTCGAAGTGGGGATGATAGTCTTTGCCGGCCCTTTTTCGAATCCGTGCCAATGCCAGCTTCTTGCCTTCGTTGCTTTCAGTCGCGTTTCGAACGCGCGCCGCGTCTCTTCGGTGTTAACTTATCCCCGCCCCGCGTGTGTGTGCAATAATAAAATTATATTAATTAAAATGGCAGATGAAAGCATTAATTTACCGCTAGAATCCCAAAATCTGGACTATCACATTGTGACGCTGCTGGAGAAGATCGAGACGTTGCGCATTGAAAGCTACGATGCGCTGGGGAAGGCGCGAAGACGTCCGCCGGTGCGCGTCGAGTGTCGCACGCTGGAGTTTTGGAAGTCGGTGATTTGCGAGTGCCTCGCATCCTTCATCTACGTGTTTGTCGTGTGCGGTGCAGCTGCCGGTTCCGGCGCCGGCGCCAGCCTATCCTCCGTGTTGCTCGCCACCGCTGTTTCCGCCGGCTGCGTGATGGCGACGTTGAATCAATGCTTCGGACACATTTCCGGTTAGTTTTTCACCCTTGCAAGTCTTGAGTAGGTGAATTCATAAATGATTTAACAGGTGGCCATGTGAATCCGGCGGTGTCCATCGCGATGGGCGTCACGAAGAGCATCTCCGTGCTGCGCGCCACAATGTTTGTGATTGCGCAGTGCGGTGGTGGTATTGCCGGCGCTGCGTTCCTCTACGGGTGAGTTGAGTCTCCTTAACAAAAGAGGGTATTGTTCGTAAACGTAAAGTGTTTCCGGTGAATCACGAGTGAAGCGGAAGCACCTGCTTAGCGAAGAAGCGAGATTTTCATTTTTTTGCAAAACGTTTGATTACGAGTAGTTGTTAGTCGCGTGTTATACTTTTCACAGCTGCCGTTTATGTAAAGTAAAGTAAAGTCGCTTCGCACCTGCCTTGTTGGCCAGCCGTCGATCATGAACGCACGCGCGCATGAAATTATCGCATAACTGTTACCGCGCGCCAGCAGCATCAAACCAGTTTAAACGTTACACTTTTGCGCGCCGTATAATGCCGAAATGTCGTTGGAAATTCCGATCGATCCTATTGAATTCTGCCCCCTGTCTTGTAAATGTATTGAAATTGAAAATTCTTCATGGAAATCGGATACAAAAGACCGCCCCTAAAGTTTCTTTTACCTGAGTATAACTTTATTGGTATCTAGGATGCGGATTGGTCGATTTGGACAGATGTAACTTCCTTGCATCTTGAATTCTATGATCTATGATCTATTCAACAACCTGTCATAATAGAAATCTGCACCATGTGCAGCACACTCATAAAAACAGCAAGGAGAAAATAGAAAAATAATAGACCATATGATAACTACTCCGTCCGCAATCATCATAAACCCTTTTTTTTGGTTCACTTCCCGACCGCAAAACGCGCAATATGGTGCGACCCATTGCACTCGTCACTTCTTAGCGACTCCCAAGGGGATGTGGACGCATGGTGACAATGCCGGTGTTAATTCGCTATACAACGGCGTGATCGTTATCCTTCCCCCCTCGGCTAGAAAATTACTCTTTACTCTTTCGCAATAGAATGGTAAAAAAATCACCCTCGTAGGGGTGGTGTTGCTATACATAGAGGAGGCGTTCCACATGTTATCATTTTTAATGCGCGACGCCACCATCTTTCGAAGGACACTCTTAGAATAGCTCTTGGGTTTGGTAATAATTAGATCTATAGATCGCGATTGGATTTAATGGCCGCCATGGCGGTTCTTTGCTTAGGTAGAGCACGTGTTCGACACGCTCCTCGCTTGCGCCGACAACCACCTGGCGCTTTTTTTGTCTGCTTCTTCGCACCGGTGCCGCCTTCTTCGTCCCTTCTTCTTGTGCGTCCCCTTTCTTTCGTCTTCCAGCGCAGCGCACACTTGCTGGCATTTCCTGCCGCGCGCTGCCGTAAGAATGAACAGCTGGATGCGTTTTGGTAGTCGTATACGAATTAAATCCGGCATGCGTGACGTGCGTGCGCGCCAAGGGTTTGCTTTAGATTTGGGCAAGAGATTCGTAGTAGGTAGGTAGAAATGCATTTCGAGTGCAAACTAAGAAGACAAAAAAAAGGAAAAAGAAAAATGTAACCTTGAAAAACCCCAGTATCGCATTACATTTTGGTTTTGGAATTTCTTGAGGAAAAAAAAACAGAAGAGAAGAAGAGAGGTGTAGGTATATTGTTTTAATGGTCGTGTGTTCCTCATCAATTTTAGGGACTTGGAAGAATTCTACCGGTTTTTTTAATCTTCTAATTATGTTGTGCTCTGCAGCTGTTCACTTATTCTTCCGTTTCAACTCGTTTTGATTTCTATTTCGTTTATAGATCAATCTATAAAATTTAAGCATAAATTCACGGTGAGAATATGATGCGTTCAGAGGGCAGCTGTTAGACATTCCCAGAATTCCCATCGGGGGATTTGCAACTCATTAAAATCGTGAATTGGATGAAGATATCGGGCGTCCGACACGCACCGATCATCCGATCATAATCGCCACGCTATCGCTTTCAACCGCAATTGCTCTCTAAACTCGGTGTTAACCCTCGGCCGGCGCCGGGTCAAAAACGGGGGTCATTAAAATCCACTTGTTCCCGCGACACTCATCCATCCGGGTACTCATGCACCGCACCCCATCTGCAATTCGTTGCAATTGAATTTAAATGTTTGCAACGCAAGGGGTGGCTGGTTAAAAACGCAGCAGTTGTTCATGGCGTGTAACTTCGGCAAAGTTAATTAACGACAACATGTAATTTTCCCATCTCCCAACTTATTGTATGATACTTATGTATAAACTACTGTGCATGCACTTTAGTTACAGTTTATTTGTATGATTATATAAAATATACCAAGAATATAAACAGTAGTTCTCGGTTTTCACTTTCGTGTACGCGTGTTGTGTGTTGTGTGTGCGCAGATGCTGACTTGGCATTCAGATGCAGCGATGAAAAAGATGCAGCTCGGCAACATCTTGACGGCAGCTGCGGGCGCGCGCGCTAATTTATGTCACACATCGTGCGATAAACGATTACTTACTATATGCCCCACAGAAACGTACTGAAACTTGTTTCAACTTATTTTGTAAAACATGAAATTGTTTCCCTTTGACCTTTCCTGCTCTCCAGAAGGCTCACACGCAATATGCAAAGCTTTGAGTAAACTTTGAAAGCTTTGAAAACTTTGAAAGCAATAACGAACGAAATGAAGGGATTAAGGGTGTGAATCGAATGTTATTGCTTGCTTTCAGGGTGACTGTGCCGGGGTACCAAGGCAATCTCGCTGCCGCCGTTTCGCACACATCCACCGTCGCTGCATGGGAGCGCTTTGGTGTCGAGTTCATCCTCACCTTCGTCGTGGTGCTCACGCACTTCATCTCGATGGAGCGCACCAAGCGCTGGACGTCGAATGCGGCCATCAATATCGGGGCGGCTTACACGGCGTGTACCTTCGTCTCTGTAAGCAAATACTAAAAAAATGAAAATGAGGGGAGTTTAGCAATTTGGACTCTTTCACAGATGCCTTATTTGAATCCGGCACGCTCCCTCGGCCCAGCGTTCGTCCTCAACCGTTGGGACAACCATTGGGTGTACTGGTTGGGCCCATCCATCGGAGGCATCGTTTCCGGTTTGGTCTACGAGCACATAATAAACCCCACCAGGTACCAGCTGCAGAAAGCGACGAAATCCAGCGATGGTGATGACACCAGCAGTATGCGCTCGGATGAGGATACTTATGATGACCTAGCCGATAAGCCCACACCGCCCAAGTTCCATGGATCTACGTACAACACCTACCGACCGACCATTCCCAATGTGGGCGCTTACTGTGGTAGTCTCACCGCTGCTTCGCTCTACTCATCCTCAGCAGCAGGACCTGCAAAACTCGAACGTGTTGAATCCCTCTACGGGGGTACAAAGAGCCTTTATTGTAAATCACCGCCGTTGACACGCGCGAATCTCAATCGGTCGCAGTCGGTTTATAACAAATCGACGAGCGCTGTTAACAAGCAGGATTGTAGTGGTGGTGGTGTGTTACCACGTCCTGGACCTTTGGTACCAGCACAGTCATTGTATCCGATGCGATTTAATCCGCCGACCACGACACCAACAACAAGTGCATCGACGCAGAATGCGCAAAACGCGCAGAATTCGATGCAGGCGCGTTCGGAGAGCATCTACGGGGTACGCGGCGTGACTCCGGGTACGTCGGTGAGGGAGAATTACGCTGGGGCTGATAGGTATGCAGTGCCGCCCCCGCCCCTGCAAGAAGGCGGTTGTAAGGCGGCTGCTTCAAGACGACCCGATTCGCTCTACGGTTCGCAACCGCGTCGTCAACCCAACCCGACAGGTTCAGAGGACTCTAATTACGGTTCTTACCATTCGGGTGCGCGTGCGTATCAGGATGGCGTGGGTTATCAGCGACAACCACCGCCGCAACAACAGCAGAGTCAGCAACCGCAGCCGCCACCGCCACCGCCGCCATCATCAGCACAAGGGGGCGGCAATAAAATGCGCACTGGTCAAGCTAGTTATCATCATGCGCAGCATTCGCCCAATCCGCAGTATTAGTACGATGCGCATGTGTAAATACAACCGGTAGTCAGACTCCCAAAGATGTAACAATTACTTCTTTTCCTCTCATAATACTGATTACTTGTTGATTTTATTATTTAGGACTTTTTAGGACTAACTTGTATTTATTTTGTCGTTTTCCAACTTATGGTTAAGTACCTATGTTCGATGTATAGTACAAGTAGTTAAGGTTTAACTTAAGTACTCATTTGTAATATATTAATAAATAGTCTTTCAAATTCAGTCTGTTAAGTGCGCACTGTTTGAGAAGCACGTGTGTACCGAGTCCAAAGTTCCATTGCGTAATCAAAACACAACGCACACTTTACTCAGTAAAGTACGAGTATAACCTCCATCAATTGATCGCGTTCAAGTTTCAATTCAATTACAAAACAAACTAGTTTACGCCGAGCGGGTTCGTCATTCATAACTTAGGTTAAGTCACTTTGCTAAGACGCACGTAAAAACTTGCAAATGATACGTCATAGAAATAAGTCATAGGTCGAGGATCTCTCTATCATACTTATGTCACAGTTCTAATGATAAGACAGATTAGACGCCCGTGACTTAAGTCAACGCGGTTGTTTAATAAAAAGTGATTTTGCTGTTATCAGCTCAGAACTCAGAACTGACTGAGCTCAGTGAATGCTATAGCTCATTATATTACCCAGTTGTGTTACTTAAGTTACTTAAGTGGGAAAAATGGCGTTGTCAAAGTTAAAACTTTTCGGCAATCGACGTATGTTGTACCGATTCATGTCTTCAGCTGAAAAAGGTATGACTTGAATGGCTAATCACTTCAGAAACTATATAAATGTTTATACAGGGCCGTCTTTTAACTGGGAAGATCCTTTGGACCTCGAGTCAGGTCTGCACCAAGAGGAAATCATCGTGCGCGATTCATTTCGCACGTATTGCGAGGAAAAGTTAATGCCGCGTGTGATCCTTGCCAATCGCAATGAAGGTACTTTAGTCATACAAAGCTTACTTAAGTCAACTAATGACTTAAGTCACATGCTATAATTAAGTCCAAACATGCTCAAATAGTTAAAATTGAAATTTTCTAGTATTCGACAAGGAAATCATGAAGGAAATGGGCTCCTTGGGCGTACTGGGCTGCACAATTCGCGGTTACGGCTGCGCAGGCGTTTCCAGCGTCGCCTACGGGCTAATCACGCGCGAAGTCGAAAAGGTGGACAGCGGCTACCGCTCGGCGGTGAGTGTGCAATCCTCCCTCGCAATGGGCGCCATTTACGACTACGGCTCTGAAGCACAAAAAGAGAAATACTTACCTCCCTTGGCGCAAGGCACACTCATCGGTTGCTTTGGTCTCACCGAACCGAATCACGGCAGCGATCCGGGCTCGATGGAAACACGCGCCACCCTCGACCCTTCCGGCAACTCTTACATCCTCAACGGCAGCAAAACCTGGATCACCAACTCCCCTGTTGCCGACGTCGCCGTAGTTTGGGCGCGCACTCAATCCGACGGCAAAATCCGCGGTTTCATCATCGATCGGCGGCAATCGGCTGAAGGTTTGAGCACTCCGCGCATTGATGGGAAGTTCTCACTGCGTGCCTCAACAACGGGGATGATACTCATGGATGGCGTGCGTGTGCCCAAAGAGAACCTCCTGCCAAACGTCGCCGGGCTGGCGGGACCGTTTGGATGTTTGAATAATGCGCGTTATGGCATCGCTTGGGGGGCGCTAGGAGCGGCTGAGGCGTGTTTGAAGTACGCACGAGCGTACGTCTTAGAGCGCCAACAGTTCCAACGGCCGTTGGCGGCTAATCAGTTGATTCAGAAGAAACTCGCTGATATGGTCACGGAGATTGCATTGGGGTTGCATGCTTGTCTGCAATTAGGGCGTTTGAAGGACCAGAATAAGTATGGTTGAGGGATAGAGGACATAGAAGAGAGTTTGTGGCTTATTGGGGGTGTTTTAGACATACACCGGAAATGATTTCATTGCTGAAGAGGAATAACGCTGGTAAGGCGTTGGAGATTGCGCGGAATGCCAGGGATATGCTGGGTGGAAATGGAATTCATGATGAGTATCATATTATTCGGCATCTTGTCAATTTGGAGAGTGTTAATACCTATGAGGGTAAGAAAAGCAAGAGTTTTAAGTAGTTTAGTTTGGATTTTAACTTTGATTTATTACAGGTACTCATGACATTCATGCGTTGATTCTGGGACGTGCCATTACTGGTATTCAGGCGTTTAAGTAACTTTGATCTTGTTAAGTACATTTGTAAATATTCATTAAGTAATATAAAATATTGAATTTGGCTCGAATTCTTTCCTAATTTATTTATAATAAATATTTTCCTATCTGCTGACTATTACTAAATATAAGAAATATAAGAAACAATTAATTAGAGCCATATCAGACTTAAGTAAGTTGTGTAATGCTAGGTTGCATACAGTTGAGTCCATTAACTGAATTAAATTCAAGTTCAAATCATTCCGCATCTATAAAATAATTTCTACTTTTTACATGCATTTTAATTT
>JARJDR010014705.1:0-13404 GCA_030264135.1 Myllaena sp. GC000078 | reverse complement strand
CCACCCAGTCCAATCACCTCCGACACGGATAGTGAGGACCTCACCGATCTGGGCATGGGCGGCTCGCAGATTGTCGTGCGCGACAATCAACTGATGAAGTACCTGCGCGAGTCGAGTATTAATTTCCTGCGCATTCTTGCCCTCAGCGGGGGCATGTCGCAGTCCTGCCTCGACCCGTCCACCATGCACGGTCTGTCGAGTCTGTTCTGCAGCACGCTGAATTCGGGCAATCAGGAGTGGTGCAGTCTGACGTTGGTGAATGCGATCGCGCAGACACCGCAGCATTGCGCCGCATTCAGCACACGCCCGTGGATCAACATGCTGCTCTCGTTCATTTCGATCCAAACGGAGAGCTGCGGCAATGTGGTCAATCTACCGAAGCAGATCCTGTCGGTGCGCCTGCTGCGAGAAGTGCTGCAATCGTGGGATTTGGACCATCCTGAAATACACACGGTTCTTGAGCGCATTCTTTGCGTTCTCGGCCGCATCATTCTCACCTGTAGTTATGACACGAGCAATAAGCCGGTGAGCGAAAACAAGTCGCTGGTGCTGTTGACCCAATCGCACAGCACCACGCTGGCGCAGGAGATCATCAGTCTGCTGCGCCACCTGCACACGCTCGTCGGATGGAATCAGGTGCTGAACGCGATTCTCACGCAGAAACTGCAGATCGCCGCCTATTGTCTGCAGAGCGATTGCAACCTCTTCAACATGTTTGACGACGCGGCTAGCAATGATCAGTACATGATCATCGCAACGCTGAACGTGATTGGTTCGTGGGACTTGCGGCCGCGCATCGGCGCCATCGCCGAGGTGGACAATCAAGAGGGCTCCGTGACGCGTGTGTCCCAGAAGGGGAAGATCTGCGTTCAAATGCATCGCAGTGGCGACATCAGCAAATTCTATATTGAGGATCTGAAATTCCAACAGACCCCGTCGTTTAGCCTGGACAAGATGATTATGGGCGATGGCCTCGTCAAAGTGTGGGCTGCGCTGCTACTGAATCGTCAGACATCAATCGCGATGTATGAGAAGAAGACCACTTATGGGCTGGTGAACTTGCCCTACCTGCGTGCGCAGATTAATATGCTGGCGATGCTGAACGCCACGAGAGTGTTGCAGATGAACCAACACAAACTGCGCAAGGTGCTCAAGCATCCGCTTTCCACCCTGGAGCAATCCACGGAGTTGGCGCTATTTGAAGAGGAGCCCATTCAATGCGTGTTGCTGATTCAGAAGATTCTCAGCAAGGCAACACAACCGTCACCCCTGAAACCCATCTTTACCCTCGAAGAACTGCAGTTGGCTGCGTTGAATCTCAGTCAGTACTTAGCTGCGGATGCATCGAATGAAAAGCCTCCGCAAACCACCATCTCCAATGATCGCATGAAGAACAATTCGACAGCCGCTGCGGCAACAGCGGTCGCCGGCGGCGCGCCGACAATGATCTCCAACCAGACTGCCAGCGAGCTGCCTACGCCCAGCAGCGAATGCTCTGTGAAGTCCATGTTCAGCGAGAACACGCGCAGTGTGAGTCGCAAGAAGAACAAGGAGTCCGCCGAACCGCAACTCCCCACCAATCCGGTGATCACGCAGATTGTCGAGATGGGCTTCACGAAGAAGAGTGTGGAGAACGCCATGAAGACGATTGGTGTGACCGCCGAGGCGCTGATCACTCCGGAGATCATCGTCTCTTGGCTGCTGGAGCATCCGGATGTGATCGCCTCCGACACGGAGTCGATCAGCAGCTACTACAGCTCCGACACGGAGAGCGTCTCCGATCAGGTGGAGCTGGGCGCGCAGGGCGGGTATGGTGAATGCCCCGGGCTCGAGGCGGCCGCCAGCATCACCTACAGCCAGCGCACTGACTTTCTCTCCAACGACGAGTACGCCATGTACGTGCGGGACAACATCGAGGCGGGCATGCTGGTGCGTTGCTGCCGCAGCTACGAGGAGGTGCATGTCGGCGACATCGGCAAGGTGATCAAGATCGACAAGGAGGGCCTGCACGATCTCAACGTGCAGGTGAACTGGCAGCATCGCATCAACACCTATTGGGTGCGCTTCATTCACATCGAGCTGCTCGGCTTTCCGCCCGCACTGCCCGCGCCGACGCTCATCAAGATCGGCGACAAGGTGCGCGTCAAGTCGTCGGTGTCGACGCCGCGCTACAAATGGGGCTACGTGACGCACGACAGCGTTGGTGTGGTGACGGTGGTCTCGCCCAACGGTCACGACATCACCGTCGACTTTCCCAAGCAGGCCAACTGGACGGGCCTGCTCGCCGAGATGGAGATTGTGCCGTGCAGCCACGAGGGCGTCGCGTGCAACGGCTGCGGCTGCAATCCGATCCGCGGCCCGCGCTACAAGTGCAAGACGTGCGAGAACTACGACTACTGCGAGAACTGCTTCTACACGAAGCGCAACCATCGGCACAGCTTCAATCGCATCCTGGAGATAGGGTCCCAGGAGGTGTACGTCGGCAAGCCGGGCAAGTACTATCGCAACGACTACCTGGACGCCGAGGGGCTCACCATCTCCGAGTGGAGCAAGTGCGTGAAGAGCGTGTCGGTGTCGACGAAGATGAACCAGTCGGCGCGCTACGACTGGCCGAACTGCGTGTGGCAGAGCTGCGGCAATCAGGGCGAGCACTGGATCCGGCTGGAGATCCACAAGGACATCGTGGTGAAGAACCTGCGGATGGGCGTGGACCAGGCGGACAATTCGTACATGCCGTCGGTGATCATCGTCAGCGGTGGTGCGACGTTGCGTTCGATGACCGAGCTGAATGTTTCCTACGTGCGCAACACGGACACCTCGGTGACGCTGCTCTCGAACCTCGACCAACACTATCCCATCATCGATATTGCGATCATCAAGTGCAAGAATCGCGGCATCGACTGCAAGATACACGGCCTGAGCATTCAGGGCGTGAAGAAGCCGACGCAGGCGGAGCTGAAGACCTCCGTGTCGTTCCTCGCCAACGATTGGGAGTGCGCGCAGAAGATGGGCGTCGGCATGCCGTACGTGATGGAGGAGATGATGTGCGCGCGCGATCGCAGCGAGAAGCTGATCGGCGACAAGATGCTCTGCGACTACGGCGCGGGCGGTGTGGGCGCCTGCAAGGTGTTCGTGTGGGGCCTCAACGACAAGGACCAGCTGGGCGGCATGAAGGGCTCCAAAGTGAAGATACCCTTGCAGTCGGAAGTGGTCTGCCATCTGCGGCCCATCCACATCGCTGGCGGCTCCAAGTCGCTGTTTATTGTCTCGCAGGAGGGCAAGGTAAGTCCCCCCGTGTGGTGTGGGGTTGTTCCGTTTCTGATTGCGGGTTCTTGATGACAGTTGTACGCTTGCGGCGAAGGCACCAATGGCCGACTGGGCCTAGGGCACAACAGTAACGTATCCTATCCGCGTCAGATACCGTTTCTCTCGCAATACGTGATTAAGAAAGTCGCCGTGCATTCGGGCGGCAAGCATGCGATGGCGCTCACGCTGGACGGCAAGGTGTTCTCGTGGGGCGAGGGCGAGGATGGTAAACTGGGGCACGGCAACCGCTTGAATTTGGACAAGCCGAAGATGATCGACGTGCTGCGCAGCAAGCGGGTGCGCGATATCGCGTGCGGCAGCTCGCATTCGGCGGCGATCACCTCCAGCGGCGAGCTGTACACGTGGGGTCTGGGCGAATACGGGCGCTTGGGGCACGGCGATAACATCACGCAGCTGAAGCCGAAGCTGGTGCGCGGTCTCATCGGGCATCGCGTCGTGCAGGTGGCGTGTGGCAGTCGCGATGCGCAAACGCTCGCCTTGACCGACGAGGGAATGGTCTTCTCGTGGGGCGATGGCGATTTTGGGAAGCTGGGGCGTGGCGGATCGGAGGGTTGCAATGCGCCGCAAAACATCGAACGATTGAACACGCTGAATGTGATGCAAATCGAGTGCGGCGCGCAATTCTCGCTGGCGCTCACCAAAGCGGGCGAAGTGTGGACGTGGGGCAAGGGTGACTACTTCCGGCTGGGCCACGGCGCCGATCAGCACGTGCGCAAGCCGACAATGATCGAAACGTTCCGCGACAAGCGGATTGTGCATGTCGCCGTTGGGGCACTGCACTGCCTGGCGGTGACCGATACGGGGCAGGTGTACGCGTGGGGCGATAACGATCACGGGCAACAGGGTAATGGAACAACGGCGGTGAATCGCAAGCCGGCGATGGTGCACGGGTTGGAGGATGTCTTTGTGCATCGCGTCGCCTGCGGCAGTTCGCATTCGATCGCCTGGACGATGGTGGTCACGCGCATGGTGCACAAGCAGGAGCCGGTTATCTTCTCGGCGCCCAAAGACCCACTCGGCTCATGTATGCTGGGGCTCTACGATGGCGAGAAACAGGGTGGCGCTGATAACGATAACGATACGAGTCTGGGCATCATCGTCATGTCGCTGGAGAGTAACACCGCCAAGCAGCAGGCACTGCAGCACATCCTCAACGCAATGCATATTCAGCAATTGCGGCAGTGTGTCATCAAAGCACTCAGGTGTCACACGAACATCGGGGTGCAAACCAATTCTAGTCCATCGCCGACAAGCACTGGCGACGAAATCGTGTCGACGACTGCAAGCGCTGTGGAAGTGGCGAAGAAAGAGAGCAATGAGACGATTGCTTTGGGTGGTGGTGAGGCACCAGTGTCCCTCACAGACCTCACCTCCCTGAACAGCCATCATTCAACGCCCGAGAGCGAGGAGAATCCTCTCTTGTTGCTGCAATCAATGACAGCGAGCAGTTGCTCAGCGTCGGCTTCGGCGAGTCTTTCTTCCAAACACTCGAAAATGTCCACCAGTGCGATGTCTGTGATCGCAGCCACCCTCACATCGCACGCGGAGGTGTGCGGAAATCAGGTTGCAAGCCTGCTGGACGAATTCACATCCTTGCTAACCGAAAGCGATGCACGGTTGCTGGTGGATCTGCTGAAGCTGGCAGTGCAAGAGCGCATTGAAGACGATCAGGCCAAAGAGGTGCTGTCCACCGTTCTGATCAACATGGGCAGCAGCAACAAGGCGATCGGCGCCATGCTGCTCGAGCTGTGCATTACCGAGCTGGAGGACACCACCAGCAACACGACACCGATTGCTTGCGCACCGCATCCGGTTGTGCAGGAGTCGAGCCACCCGTACATAGACGACGTGACGCTTCGTGGGCATGTGCGCATCCCGGGCGCCGATGCGCTGCGCGTCGAGTTCGATCGACGCTGCTCGACGGAGCGCCGCCACGACCCGCTGCAGATTATGGACGGCACCGGCAAGGTGGTGGCGACGCGCTCCGGACGCGAGTGGTCCGACTGGTCCACCGAGGTGCGCGTCACCGGCGACGAGCTGCGCTGGAACTTTGATAGCGATTCGTCGGTTAATGGCTGGGGATGGCGGTTCACCGTGTATCCGGTGGTCTCCAACCACAATCCGAAGGAGGTGGGCTCGGACCGCTCGGTGCTCAGCCAGCCCTCCGTCGACATGGTGATGTGCTTGCTGGATGCGAAACTGTACAAATCGGCCGACACGTGTTTGATGGCGCGATTGGCCGCCGCGCTCGCTGCGTGCTCGCAGCTCTGCTATCTTTCGGCGGCGCAACGCATGTGGTGTCTGCAGCGTCTTCATCGACTGCTCTTTGACGAGAAGGGCCGTAACGCGCTCTCGCATCAGCTGCAGCTGCTGAAAGCGCCAGAAAGTGCATTGGGCGGGCTGTTGGACGAGCTACCTTTGGCGTTGCTGAGGCAGTACGAATACGAGGACATTTCGGTACGCGCTGGGTTGCATCTCATGCATTCGGACTTCTTCAAGGTGCTGGCGGCGCTCGCCTGCGATCTGGAGCTGGAGAAGATGGTTGGGACGCTGTCGGATAACCACAAGTGGTCGTGGTTTAGAAGGTACTGCAATGCGGCGCGCGTCGCTAAGAGTCTGATCGAACGCGCAGCGCTGCCCTACCAGTTCTGTCAGGAGGTGCGCAAGAAGCTGGCGGATAGCACGGCCGATGCGAGTGCCGATGAGTGGGAGCACGAGAATCACGAGCTCTTCAGGAAGGAGCACGATGAGCAGTTGCTGCAGTGGTTGAGCAGGCGGCCGGAGGATTGGACGCTCTCGTGGGGCGGCTCTGGCACCATCTACGGCTGGGGGCATAACCATCGTGGCCAGTTGGGTGGTATTGAGGGCACCAAGATCAAGATGCCTACCGTGTGCGATGCGCTGTCGAGTTTGCGGCCGGTTCAATTGGTGGGCGGCGAACAAACGCTGATTGCGGTGACGGCCGATGGCAAGGTCTATGCGACCGGATATGGGGCCGGCGGGCGATTGGGTATTGGCGGGATCGATTCGGTGCTGGTGCCAACGCTCCTCGAGTCCATCCAGCATATATTCATCAAGAAGGTCGCCGTGAACAGCGGCGGGAAGCATTGCCTGGCGCTGTCGGCCGACAACGAGGTCTATTCGTGGGGTGAGGGCGATGATGGGAAGCTGGGACACGGCAATAAGAACACGTGCGAGCGGCCCAAACTGATAGAGACGCTGCAAGGCTACGAAATTGTCGACGTTGCCTGTGGCGGTGCGCATTCGGCAGCGATTGATGCCAATGGCCAACTCTTCACATGGGGCAAGGGACGTTATGGCCGTTTGGGTCACGGCGACTCGGAGGACCAACTCAAACCGAAGCTCGTTGACAGCCTGCTGGGCTATCGCGTGGTGGATGTCGCATGCGGGTCGGGCGATGCGCAAACGCTCTGCATCACGGACGATGACAACGTGTGGTCATGGGGCGACGGCGACTATGGCAAACTGGGTCGCGGCGGGTCGGACGGCTGCAAATTGCCGATGAAGATTGAAAGTCTCGCCGGGCTGGGCATCATTAAAGTCGAATGCGGTTCGCAGTTTTCGGTGGCATTGACCAAGTCGGGTAGCGTGTACACGTGGGGAAAGGGCGACTACTATCGTTTGGGCCATGGGCCTGATGACCATGTGCGGCGGCCGCGCAAAGTCGCCACTCTGCAGGGCAAGAAGATCATCTCCATCGCAACCGGTTCGCTGCATTGTGTCGCCAGCTCCGATGAGGGCGAGGTGTTCACGTGGGGCGACAACGACGAGGGCCAGCTGGGCGATGGCAGCACGAATGCGATCCCGCGACCGCGGCTGGTCACTGCGCTCCAGGGCAAACGCATCACGCACGTGGCGTGCGGCTCGGCGCACACTCTCGCATGGTCGACCAACAATCACACTGCCTGCGCCCGACTGCCCGCCCAAGCGCCGATGGAGTTTGACCTGCTCAAGGACATTCCCATGCAGGTGCTGCACCGTCGGCTGGTGATGCTGCATCACTTTGCCGAACTGATCTGTCCCTGCATCACCATGTTCCCGATTGCGGGCGTGGGATCGCTCAGCGAACTGCGCAACATCCTCGTGTATTCGATCAAGGAAGCGACTTTCCGGAAGGTCATCCAGGCGACGATGGTGCGGGATAAGCAGCATGGTCCTGTCATTGAACTGAATCGCATTCAGGTGAAGCGGTCGCGGTCGCGAGGTGGGCTTGCCGGCGTGGATGGAATGAAGTCGGTGTTCGGGCAGATGGTGAGCAAACTCACGCTGCTCACCTCCGAGGCGTTGTCGCTGCCGCATCGCGTGTGGAAGGTGAAGTTTGTGGGGGAGTCGGTGGATGATTGCGGCGGCGGTTACAGCGAGAGCATTGCCGAGATGTGCGATGAATTGCAGAATGGTTCACTGCCCCTGCTGATTGTGACGCCCAATGGGCGCGATGAAGCCGGAACCAGTCGCGATTGTTTCCTGCTGAACCCGCTGGCCAAGTCGTGTTTGCATCTGAATATGTTCCGGTTTTTGGGTGTACTGATGGGTATTGCCATCCGCACCGGGTCTCCGCTGAGCATCAATCTTGCGGAGGCGGTTTGGAAGCAACTTGCTGGTATGGAGCTGACACCTGGCGATTTGACCGAAGTCGATCGAGATTACGTTCCGGGTCTGCTGTGCATACGCGATATGGGACCCGATGAACCGCTATTCCAAAATCTGGAGATGCCTTTCTCGACACCATCGTCAGCCGGGTGCGATGTGCCACTTAGCACGAAATTCAAGAACATAACACATGAGAATCGCTTGGAATACGTGCGTTTGGCACTCAATTTTAGGTACGTAAATTATCGGTGCATCCGATTTGCGAATCCTGAAACAAATGTGTTGTGCTTGTTGCAGACTGCACGAATTCGACGAGCAGGTGAAAGCCGTCCGCGACGGCATGTCCAAAGTGGTGCCCGTGCCACTGCTGTCTCTCTTCAGCGCGTACGAACTTGAGACAATGGTGTGCGGCTCGCCGGATATCCCGTTGACGCTGCTGAAGTCGGTCGCCTCCTACAAGGGCATCGACTGCAACTCGCCGCTCATCCAATGGTTCTGGGAGGTGATGGAGGAGTTCAGCAATCAGGAGCGTTCGCTCTTCCTGCGATTTGTATGGGGCCGCACGCGGTTGCCGCGCACCATTGCCGACTTTCGCGGTCGCGATTTCGTCATTCAAATCTTGGACAAATACAATCCACCCGACCACTTCCTCCCCGAGAGCTACACCTGTTTCTTCTTGCTGAAGATGCCACGGTATTCTTGCAAGGTTTGTTAAATTTATACCCGCTTTTCACACAGCACCTCATGAATTTACTTTACATTTACTTTTCGCAGCCGGTCCTGCAAGAAAAGCTGAAATACGCTATACATTTCTGCAAGTCCATCGACACCGACGAATACGCACGTGTCGCCATGGCTGGGGATCTGGCGGTGAGTAGCAGCTCGGATGCGGATAGCGATCCGGAGATGGATAGTGATCATGAGCAGCTTGTCGCGCCGACGCGCCCTACTACCACCGCCGTCTAAAGGACACCCCCTAACCGACTACTCCCCATATTGTCCAATTAGATCGTTCGCTCCGCCCTCTTCACATACACACCCCGACGCGACGCCCATACTCCAGCGGTATTTGTTAATCAAAAAATTTGTGGTGTGCTGTACAGCCAGCCAACCGAACCGTACTAAATTTATATCTGACGTCTGGCGAAAGTAAAACACCTCACGGAAAACTAAACCAAAACTTATTTAATAAAATGTTATTGTCTATCAATGCTGCTGATGAATACGAATACGAATACGATGTGTATGTAATATGCTCTATGATAAATCTATGGTATACCTCTTTTCTCTCTACTACTACAAGATGAAATCTATATTTTGCTTACAACAAGAAGGATGAGGCTGAATTATGTACATACACACACACTCTCGCAAATGGTATTACAATCATTTTGTGTTCAATACTATTAAATAATTAATTTCGTTATGTTGTTCTTTTCCCTCATTATTATTATTATTGTTCTAGAATTTTTGCTATGTATTAATTATTACGATGAATATTTACGGACTAGTCAAAATGAAAAGAAAACAGATGATGTTAATCAAAACACGAACACTGATTGTTTTATTTCACTCCATAAATAATTACCAATCGGCAAAGAAGGGTGTGAATTAATCCACCTTTGGTTTGTTCATGCGCATCGCCACGCCCACACCAACCACCCCCAATGAGACGCACAGCAGAATGGTCGCCGAATGACCGTACACTTCACCCATGTAGCCGTTCATTAGCGGCGCAAAGAAACCGGCCAGCTGCACAAGACTTTGAAACGCTCCATTCACTGCACCATTGTTCTTCTCGTCGGTCATCGCCAGGATACTATCCGTCCACGTTGCTTCCAGTAGCGTTTTAAACACGCAGAAGAGCACGATGAACAGAATATAGCTCCAAAAGTAGGGAAACACGTAGATAATGGCAAACGAAGCAAGCATTCCAATAGCACCAAAAACGTAGCCATTGCTAATATGCTTGCGCAATGCCTTAATTCGCACGTTAACCATAATACTGCACACGCCGTAGAAGGAGACAATCAATCCGACCTGCTTGGGGGTGCATTGGAACACATCAGAGAAGACAAAGCCCAAACTCTGGTGGTAGATCGATGCGGCCGTCTCGACGATGAAGCGCAGTGCAAACAGTGTGCCAAACACGCGCCAATCCACCTGCGCGAGATTGTCGAAGATCTGCTGAAAGGCACCGCCTTTGGGCGTGGCTTGTTTGCTGTCCACCGCTGGAGTGCCATTGCCATTGGGGAGCATGTGGCAGACAACTAAAACACCCATCTTGCTAAATTCCAATCGGTTAACCGCACTGATGAGGACTCACCAATGTTGATGAAGGCTAATGTGCAGCACAACAACGATAGACGATAAAAACCCTCTTCGTGCGCTGTAATGATACCGCCTATGATGGGCGCGACGGTGAAGCAGAGCGCGCCCAATGCGCGGATCTTGCCCTGCACACCGGCCTGATCCGATTCGCGCGCCTCCGACAGCAGCGTGCGAACCAATATTTGACCGTGCACAAAACTCGCGTTCACAACGCGACCAATCACAAAGCAGTACAGCATCGGTATGGCGAACACCAATTGCCCGACGAACAGACCGTACGCGGAGACTAGTAGGGCTTTCTTTGCGCCAACGCTGTCACTCCAACTGCCCTGCGCAGAGACCGCAGAGGTTATAACTGTGTTAAGATGCTCTTATCTTGCACTTACAAAGATAGGACCTAATAAAAATTGAATTAAACATTGCGCGGATGCTAAAATACCCAGTAGGAAACGATTGCCACCGATTTTCATCATTTGTGGACCAATCGCTGGTATTGACACCGCAAACAGGAACAATTCCTACAACACAAATGGTAAGTGACTTGAGCGGTTTTAGTGTGCTTACTTACAATTGCGGAAAGGGCGTACACAAACTTCTTCACCATTGTGCTGATTGAGTTATTATACAACTACTGTAGTTTACTTAACGAACGTGTAATGAAAGTATGACAACTTCAAGTGAACCAAAAGCGGCGCTTATCGACTGACACGCGCAGTCGCATGCAAAACAGCCAATAACCGATAAGATAACTGCCCGAACCATATTGTTCCAGAGCATTTCACAATATCTCAATTGCTCGTCGATATAATTTCGACAAAAATACCAGAGCTACGCTGATGATTCACCACCATCAGGCACTTCAACAGCACTGCCCTCCACGACATCCCCACCATCACCATCGGGGCGGAGCAGCATTACAACCTGCCCACCGTCTGTATGTGCCTGCAACGCTTTGAGCACGCCACAAATCAACACCAACATCAGGAGCAGGAGGAGTGCGAGCGCAATGCTGATCAGCGCCGCTATCCACAGTTTGATGTAGTATCGCCAGGTGGTGACGGTGCCTTCGTCATAGTAGGCGTCGCACATGCTGCATCCGCATTCGCCCTCTTCTGTTCCGCACCACTCACCGCCTTTGTTGTCATCGTCGTCGTCGCCGCCAGCATCACCATCGATGGGTGTGTCGGGGGCGGAGCATGCTTCTTCCCTTGTGGGTGCTGTTGCTGTTGCGGATTGGTCACGACTCGGTCCGAGGGCAGCAATTTCTTCGTGGTACCGCTCGTCGAATTGGTACTGCTCTTCGGACCTCTTGATGGGGACGCCACCTTCCGGCGTGTGGTGCGCCGATGCGTCCGTGTCCACAGCGACATCCTCCCGCTTCCGCTTCTTGTCAAGATGACACGCGCAACGGGGTAGCTTACCACTCGACGTGCCGCACGTGCCGCGATTGGCCTGTAGCCGCCGGCGCACCGCCTTCACACGCTCCACCTTGCGTCAGCTTGTGCAGTTTCTTCACGCCCCCACCACACTTTGAAGCAACGAATGACACCACGTCAATACCTCCTGTCATTTAGTATTCATTGTAATTTTTTGTTGCGTAATCGAATTGTTACAATAAGTTAAATATACTTAACTAACTAACTATTTGAAAAGAGGGCGGGGTCGAAGAAAGGGGGCGGTCTATCTACAATATGGGCTTTGGGGGTGGGGGCATACATACACGTATAGTAATAGCAGTAATAGTAAGTTTTGAGGGGTTTTTGGTTCTATTGGCAAAACGTCCAAAACTTCGCTCATTTCCTCCGCGTGGCGTGCTTGCGCTGGCGCAGCTCGTAGGCGATGGGATGCACCTGGAAGGAGTTGGGGCCGGCGGCGTCGTAGTTGGGGCGCACGGCGCTCGCATCAAGCGGAAACTGCACGTCGGGGATGAGCAGCACCTTGCGCAACGCCTGCCAATCGAGGTTGGCGAGCAGCAGCCGATTGCGTTCGTCCGCCACGAACGGGCTGCGCGTCTCCGAGTGCACCTGTATCTCGTTGGGCGTGTCCGCAGCGGCCGCCGTAAACGGGGCGGGCGCTTGGAAAACCACACTCGGCTCGAGCAGCGTGTTGCGTTGGTTCTGCGCGTACGCGCGCGGTGGCTGAATGACCGTGCTGGGATTCGGCACGTTCGGATCGACAAGACGATCTTGAATAGCGAGCGGCAGTTCGGTGGGCGCACTGCGTGGGTAGACGGGTGTGGTCGCTTGATAGGAGCTCTTAAAATTCACGACCACTTGCTGTGTGTGGGCATTCTGCGCATTGGATGGTAGTGGAGAGTTGGGCGGTTCCACAATCGAGCTGAGCCCATAGGAGGCGTTGGGCGGGGCTGGTAGGTCAACGTTGGCTAAGGGTTCCTCGGGTGTGACGAACGTCGGGTAGACTGGTGTGGTTGCCCGGAAATTGGATGGAAATGCGACCGGTGGTTCGTCGATGCGTCGCTCAGCGAGTGGTGCCTCAAGCACCACCCTTGGCTGGTTACCCTGGTTATTGTTAATCACGCCCAGCGGCCGTTCTGTGGGCGCTATGCGTGGGTACACCGGTGTGGTAGCTTTGAAGTTGGACTTGAAATTCACATGCGGTTCATTTACAGCAACTTCTTTCTGTGGAAACTGTGGTTTCTTGGTTTTCGATTCCTTGATGGCTGATGAGCGGGGCGTTGTCGACTGGCGGTAGTCGGTCGACCAATGGCTGGGAAGGAAGTAGGGTTGATCGCCGCCGCCCACCAGATTCTGTTGGTTCGTCTGTTGCGCACGCCCCTCACGATAGACAATGTTGTACTCTGAGGCGCTGGGATGGGCGAGTAGATCGGGGCGGGGCGTTCGGTGATAGGGATGCTCAGCGTCATCGGCGACGAATGGCTTCTCGCGTTGACCGATCAGTAGGTTTGCGTCGTAGTCCACTTCCGACTTGCTACAATTCACCATGTACCTAAAACAACCTCATTATGAAGGGTTGCTCTTAAACTGATATAGCATTTTTACTCACCAATGATCACAGATGAGCATACGTTGTTGAAAGAGTGTTGTGTTCGGACAGGAGTAACTGAACTGTCTACCCAACGTATCACACATGTGATAAATCTGCAATGTACTTATT
>JARJDR010014690.1:0-10669 GCA_030264135.1 Myllaena sp. GC000078 | reverse complement strand
TGGAAGTTGAAACATTTGGCCGACGAAGCTATGGCGTTTGACATGGAAACTAAGTATGCATTTGTGATTTGTATAACTACCTGAATTGTTTCACAACAATGACATTTCCAGTGACTATCGAGAATTCTTGGACGATCTTGAGGAAGACCCAGCGCTGCGGCAGAACGTCAACATCTTCAAAGACACGAGCAAGACCGTGCCGGTGGATGAGTATGATGCTGACTATGATAATACAATGCCCCGCATTACTTTGGAAGAAATGCTCGACGATTTGGTTATCAATGATGTTGAAATGGCCGATGTTTAAATAAGAAATAATCGAATCGTTACACATCTATTTTCTAAACTTGATTACATCTTAACATTAGACCAGTTAATCTTTCTTTCTTCGACTAATTCACGCCATGACAAGTTATCGAGGTACCGAATCTGTTTGCGCGTGTATTTTACCAGTGTCTCAATATGCTCCGGTTCCGCTTCCTGCATCTGATAGAATCTCCTCCAAATTGCACCTGCCAGTGTCCTATCATCACCTTGCAGGCCTTCATCATAAGCAATCAATGCAGCTTGAAATTGATGGGATAGTTCATGGATTTGATATCTGATTCCTGCTGGATTTGCAGCCTACATCAAAATGTTACTAAGCAAAGAAATTCATGATTGTCACACATGCGAATACTTACTCCCAATTGTTTGGATCTCAAGCCAACATCTGACCACATTGCTTGCACGATTGCATTCCGTACATCGCGGCCGTCTTTCCCATCGGCCATACATCGCACCATCAGCATCCATACGTGCAGCTCGGTAACAACAAACCATGAATAAAATGTGTCTGGTAAGCATAGCTCATCGAAAAAGACGTTGTAATTCACCCTATCTGCCACTGACTCGTATAGCATGTAACCACTTACACCCAATTTCTAGTAGAAGGGAAAGATTATAAACCATTTTAAACTAAAATATGAGCAACTTACATGCGTTTTCACGTCAAGAAACGGTATTTTACTGAATAATTTCTGAAAGAAAGGCTCAGAACTCTGCTTTTCTGCAGCGAGAAACTTTGAATCAGCTTTAACATCACAACACTTGGCACTGGTAGTACATATAGTTCTGAATATAGAACCACTTATGATTACATTACACTGTTTTATATTATTGCTAACTATCCGATTATTGCTGAAGAATAAGCTAGGAACCTGGGAATAACAAAATTCGGTGTTAAATTTAATTTGGTTGTGTAATCAAAACATACTTTGCTGCTCCTCTGAATAATGCGCATGAAATTCATTTTGCGCTGCAAGACACGTTGGGATCTTCAAATGGATCAATGTAGTCTGAGCCTTAGTTGTTGCTATTCGCTGTCGATAATTAATCCATGGATTATTTCTTCTTGAAATGTGGATATTCGTAAAAATGTTCCAAGCACAAATGAAGAAATGTGGTGTAACCTAACCTATATTTTCAACATTTAAAAAATTCGATAAGCGAATTAGTGCGGTACATTGTCAATAATTTCTTTATTATTCAAAGGAAAATGATAATCGCAATCGGAATATCTGTTCTTTACTACAAGAAGTACTAAAATACATATTAAAAGCAAAATTATTCAAATTAAAACAAAATATCCTACTTAAACTATAGAAATACATATTATGTATATACAATTGTTGGGTATGATTTCAGGCTTTTTTATAAATACTCCAGTCCGAGATGGGATTTACAGGCGGAAGCACCCACCCCATGGGAATCCGAGACCCTTTCTGTTCATAGCAAGCCAAAAACGTATCCCAACTCTTCCGGATCGCCACAAACTTCTCCATATCGCGCTGTGCGGCAGTGAGCGGCCAGTACGATGGTGACGGTGTAAAATTCGGCCCAAACAATACTTCATCCCACTGCTCACCAATCATTCTCTCCTTATTTTCCTCCGCTAACTTTGAATCCTTCTCAGCATTCTCCTCCAGCATCAACTTCAATCCTTGCTCTTCCTTGCTGTACACTTTCATCGAATTCTCCCATTGCTTCACCAGCATCTCCGTAGTCTTGCAGAAAGCGACGTTATCCTCTTCAGGTATCTTCTCACCGCGTGCCAATGCAGCCGTCTGTCGCACGGTGCGCAATTTAATCAGCGAAGCAATCAACGACAACTGCTTACGCGCATCCGTCTTCTTGCGCGTTACCTCCGCCAACACATTATCAGCATCCCGTTTCATCATCTCCTCGGCCTTGGCGCGCTCCACCTCTTCCTGCTTTTTCGCCAGCCACAAGTCCATCTCTTTGTGGCGCTCCGATTCCTCCTGCTTGCGACGCAAGAGCTCCTTCTTATCAGCGATACGCTTTTGCTTCATTGCCAAGCGTTTCCTTGCACGTCGCTTTACGGAGCAGGCGAGGGCTTTCACCACCTCCGGATTACGAAACTGGCTCATAACTGATGAGAGCTCGTCTTTTAATGTCCCGATGCCGATCGTGTGCTTCTTCCACTCGTCCGACGGCATGGTTTCCATGTGTTCGGTGAGGTGAGCTTGCATCTGCTCAAATCTGCTCATGATCTCAAAGCATTTCCTCAGTGAATTCTTGGATTCATGAATGGAGATCCGTGTAATATGACGCTTTGGTTCCACAGGGATGCTGACTGGATATGAGGCGCTGATTTTCAGTTGGAAGTTCTCGACGAAGAGCTCATCTGCAGTTTTCGGTGGTGGCAGACTGGGCAGACCACTCTCCACCGAATATGGATAGGGTACACCTGGTGGTGGTGGTAACATTGGTGGTGGTTTGGTGAAATTCCCAGCGCCCAGTCGTGGATCGCGGGAATGCCCATTTGAATTTGGATAATCCATTTTAGCACATATGCACTAATTCACCGAGTTTTGGTAACTTCCTGCAGCACAGCTTGAAACTCTTCGCAACCGCGTAGCTCGGCTTCTGTCTCGAGGATTGACTTCAGTTCGTCGAATGCTGGCAATCGGGCATCAGCGATTCCTGCAGCACTTCTTCTTGCTGATGATTGTTGTATTCATCTTTTCCTAGCTTTCCTAGATATAGCGGATATAGCAAATAACCGAATTAAACAAAAATTATAAAAATTAGGTTAAGCAAAAATATACCAGCGCCGTGTTTGACAGGTCAGTGCTTCTCACTCTCACTCAATCCTAACGCGTAAGTGCAAACGAGACAGAATGATAACCGTTGACCGGTCAAACACGCCGCGTTAGCGCGATTTCAGTATAGATGTGATGTGGGTGTGAGGATTGGAGATGATTGGAGAGATTGGAGAGCATTCTTGAGGGCAGTGGGGGCAGTGAGGATCAGTGGTGATTGTTGTTATGTGTTATCGTGGTGTTGCTGAATAACTCGCACGTTATTAAACATTAGTTGAATAATATTTTACAAGAAGGTGTGTTACGATTCTGGCTGGCCATTATGACGCACAAGCAAAAATTTACCGATGGTGAAAAAGTACTCTGCTTCCATGGCCCCTTGATTTATGAAGCGAAATGTTTGAAGACAACAATCACAAAGGATAAGCAATACAAGTATTTCATCCATTATGCAGGATGGAACAAAAAGTACATGAGCATCAATCACACTTATTTGTAACATAATATTCAGTAATGTAATGCTTTGTAGCTGGGATGAATGGGTGCCAGAAACCAGAGTGCTCAAGTACACAGAAGCAAATCTGACAAAACAGGTCGAGATACTCAAAGCACATCAGAGCCAGCCAAACAAGTCAAAGAGATCAAAACGAAAAGCAGAAACGAAGGATTCGGATTCACGTTCAAGCACGCCCGTGAACGATACATCAGGACGCAAGTCAAAATCCCTCTCCAGTGGGCATGATTCCAGTTCCGATGTGCCAACAAAACGGAAGCGGGCGCGCCTGGATAATGCGGTCGAGAGTGAGGAGCAGTTTCTCCACAAAGTGGAAATCAAAGTGAAGATACCGGATGAACTGAAGCCATGGTTGGTTGACGATTGGGATGCGATCTCACGACAAAAGAAACTCGTCCAGTTGCCGGCGAAGATGACCGTCGATCAAATACTCGAGAACTATATGAATTATAAGAAATCGTGCAAGAGCACAACACAGAATAAGGAATTGGCGATCAGTGACATCGTCAATGGTCTTCGCGAATACTTCAACGTGATGTTGGGCACCCAATTGCTGTACAAATTCGAACGACCGCAATACACGGAGATTCTACAGAATCATCCGGAAACACCGATGACCAGTATATATGGTGCTGTGCATCTGTTGCGTCTGTTTGTCAAACTCGGCCAGATGTTGGCTTACACACCCCTTGACGAGCGCAGTGTATTGCTGCTCGTGCAGAATGTGCAAGACTTTTTAAAGTATTTGATTAAGAATAGTTCTACGTTGTTCAATTTGTCTGGATATAGCAATGCAACACCTGAATATCATCGAAAAGCTTTATGAAACAGCTTTTAATCAATGCAGCATCTATAACTGATAATGAACCAATGAGCGCATTTTTGTACTCATTAATCTATTCAAACCCATTGTAGATTTACACATCTGTATGCTCGTGGTGTGTAAAGTGAGCGTCCTCTCAGTTGTAATTTATAACGGTAAATTATATCAAAAAAAATAAGTAGGATAAGCGTCTCCCTCTTTTTGTGCAGCTGTGCCGTACGTATGGGCAAAACGCTGTAAGCCGGCGTGTTGCACCGGTTAGTGCTCACTCTCACTCAATTCCAGCACGCAAGTGCGAGCGAGAGAGTACGATAACAGCGGATCTGTCGGACACGACGCGTTTGCGTGATTTGCCTGTATGTACGTCGCTACCAAATTACGGTAATCTGTAATTTTGTTTCAAGCCTTTTGATTTTACCACTTCTGCAATGGAGTCTGATGGAGTCAGTGGGAGTCAGCAGCAGGAGTCAGCCCAGCGTGTCCAGGTGTCCAGTGCTGTAGTGAATGTAGTTGTAGTGCAGTTTCGCCCCTCTGGTGTCAGTCGTATCCACAGAAAAATTATCTGTCCATGATCAAGATAGTGCAACTCAGTGCAACTGTAATTAGCTTTGGTTTCCTGCGCTTCCTGGATACAGTGGGTGTTGGTACATGCGTGTCATGCGTGCACATATGTGCAACACTCCGAAGCAAATATCATTGTGCACTGCATTATTGCTGCGGCGAAGATTTGCTACCATGTTCCAAAGTGTTCCGAAGCAGTGTTGAAAGACAATGGACGTGCCAAATTGTGCCAAATAGCAGCCGCAACGCAAGTTCAACGTCTGCTCCACTTTCTATGAAGATGTGGCGATCGTGGCGATCAACCGTGAGGATCGTGCGCTACGCAGCGTGAGATCCTCTACGTTCTCAGGGTCTTCAGCCCTTCGGGACCTTTCGAAGAAACTGTTAACATGTCGCTAGTTTTCATATCGATATGCAGCGCGATCACGCTGGTTGTTGTGCTCGCCTTATGCTCCTGCTGGAAGCAGCCACAGCAAAAGTAAGCTGCTCTTTAATTTGTTGCATTTATGCTGCTTTGTGTGTACCTAGTCGTTTGCATTCTCCGTTTTGTTTCGTTTCGTAGAGATGACTGGCTAGGGCTTGATGGCATGGTCAAGCAAAAGAACCCCGACGAGAATGTCAACCACATCCCTCTGCCGTCTTCCGTCGGTAATTTACAAATCGTTCCCCCCGACTGCACGGCTCGCACCACCGCTTCCGACTCGGCGCAAACCAACGTCAGCGACGACCCTGCCAAACGGTGCTTGCTTGTGATTTTTTTTTGCCGCTGATTGTTTTCTAATCCGTGTTTGCTGCATGCCCTAATTGTTTTTGAGGTCGGCATTTACATTGGGTTTGCCTTTCTGTTTCCGTGCAGAGCGAGCGTGCAGACGAATACACGCCGAAGTCTACCCGATATCCCATCGGAGGGACAGAATCTGGTGGCGCGCGAAGGATGGGATCCTGTCGACAATTTGTCCGAGTTGTATGCCACCGTCGAGCCGTACGGTAACGTGAACGGTGCCAACGGCGCGAAACGACACACACTCCCCAGTGGATCGAATCCGGGGCCCAGCATATCACAGCATAGCTCGATCAGTCAGGCGGATGATGCATTAGATGCGTTCTCTCCGTACGCCAGCGTAAACTACGATAAGCTGCATCAGGTTGAGCATCCTTACGCGATTGTTAAATCGGCGACGGCTGTGCAAGCGGAAAAAGCTGTCGAACCGCTTTTGGGTGCTGAAGCACCGACTGCGACGTCGCGGCACTCTTCCCAGGAGAGTGTGCACGTGGATATAAATGCGGCGAGTGCGGTTGCTGGGGGTATTACGGCGAACCAGGATCTACCCTACATGACGCCACCAATCAATCCATCCCATCAACAGGCGAACTTTAGTGGAGACTCCCAGGATTCGTCCAAAGGTTATACGAGCATCAGCGTTCGAGAGCCGCTCGCAAATATCATCGCGCAGACGAAGGGAATGCGTGCGAATGCGCAGAAGAAGCGCGCCCTGGACCCGCATTATGCCACCGTTTCCGATGATTCCGACGAGATGTACACCACCATACCAGATGCAATGAATCCCGAGTATACGAGCGGTAGCGAAACGTATGCGCAAATCCAGCCGCTTGCGTTATCAGTTGCTGCTGATATATGTCCACCACCTCAGGCCCCGCCGCCACCCCTGGCACCGCACGAGGAAGCGCCGCCAGCTGAAGGCATTGCACCCCAACCGCCCAGTGTAGACAGTCTGAAGCATATGACAAACACCCATTCGAGACAAGGTACCAAACCACACCCTTCGTATGTTAAGTTTTAGTTATATACTTATGTTTCGTTTTTTATTTTGTTTTGCGGTATTCGTGGTCCAGAAAGTGAATTATTCACAGCATCATCCACCAGCTCCATTCTCAATTTGGGCTCGCCGAAGCCAGAGAAACGCCAAGCTAACTCACCCCTGCCGCCGCCACCAGTCAGCACTACCAGCCCACCAAGTGCCGACAACGTGCGCAACTTGGACGACATGTACGCGAAAGTGCACAAACACCGTAAACGTTCTATCGAAGATAATTCAAAGCGACGCTCATCGTCTAGCATCAGTTCGTACGAGGAACCGAACACGGACGCCGCCACCGCCAACATTGCCAGCATCACCACGCATGACTACGAAACGCTGCGCAAGTCGCCGAAGAAGGCGACAAACGAACCTGGGTACGCGTCAATCTACGGCCCGGAGAGCCTCGACAACGATGATCCGAACTACGAACGGTTGCGAACGTCGCGAGGCAGCGACGACAAGGGCGCCGATTATTCGGTGGTCAGCGAGCCGAATTACGAATCGGTGAAACACGCGGAGAGTGATAGTGGCTGCAAGAGAAACGTGGACGAATGTCCAACTGCTGATGACGAGTCCTCGGAGTCGTCCGCTGCGTACGAGCGCATTGAGTGCGACGCGAAAGACAAACCGAACGACGATTACGAAACGATCAAGAACGATCTCAACGATTGTTTTGCCGATGACGACGATGCAATATTTGAAGTGTAATGTTAAATTTCTACCGAAAACTTGAATTGTGATATCTATTTATATTTTATACCGAGTAAATGAATACGAGAGCATTATAAGCGACAATTGACACTACTTACGTATTGTAGCGTCGATTGTTACGCTGAATTCGGCGCTTTCGTTGTAGTATTACACCGACGACAATGACGCATAAGGTGATGGTAACTAATGCTGCACCAATGTATACCCCAAAATGAACACCCGCTGGAGAAATGGATGTGGCGGGTTGTATTCGGCGATGCTCTCCAGGCGATGGCGTTGTTGTTGTTGCTGCCATTGTCGATGTAGAGGTAGAGGTGGTTGTTTTTCGTGTCGTTCTCACCGTGGTCGTTGTCGTCGTCGTCGTCGTTGTCGTACTCGTCATTTTTTCATATCTTGCGCGCTTGACAACAACTGGTTGTTGGGCCTGGTTCTCCACATCAACAAGATAATCCTCAAGCGGCGCGAAAAATGCGAGCAATGGCTCAGCCGACACCTCATCAATGTTGTAATGATGACTAAGCAGATCCAGAGCACTTTTGGTGGGCATATCGCGTACAAACTCCATGAACTTTTCATTCCTGCTGAGCAGCGTTGTAATGTCGGCGTCTTCGAAAATATCCATCTGGTAGTAATCCATCATTTGGAATTGAATGAATTGACCGAGAAACTTGCTCAGCATTGGCCGATTGTATAAAACATCTTCGTCTCGCAGATAGGGCGATATTCCGGCATCCCCATCCGAAATACCTTGGACAGTTTCACTAAAATACACATTGCATCTTAAAAATTTTCTAATGCAAAGATTGTTTGCAATATCACACCGTATCGTTTTGAAGATATCTCCAGAATGGTCGTGCTGCAGCATGCTTAAGCGGAACTCGTCAAGCGCATGGTAGTAAGCGATCTTGGGTAGAATGCGCAAAGCAAGCAACAGCAGCGTGTTTAATCGATTAGTATGCTCTACATCTACATCATCGGCAAACGTGTCGTTGCGCAGCACATCGTGTTGCAGCATAGCGTTGAGACTGCATAGCGATGACATTGCAGCCAACCCAGCAACGACTGGCGATTCGCGAAGAGATCGTTGAACGTGCGCGTCGATATTCGTGTGCGTAATCGCCATACGCATTGTGGTCTCAAATGCATTGAAGTAATCCGGCAGTGTGGTGCGGTTGCATGTGTAGACACTAGCGTACTGTTCGCTGCAATACTCGACGATCGTTGGCGTGCAATGCGGCGCATTGAATTTACTATGTTCCATATAAGTTCCTTTGAAACCCATGTTTTGCGTTGCTTGCATGGCGTACGAGTATAAATCGTGCACATTGCGCGCCCCTAATTCAGTCTGAATATCATAGGATAATTGGGGCGCTTGTAGAACAATGTCTGCTATGTTGGACCAATCATTGGCGAGAAAGGTACCAGTGAGGTAAGAGGGAATGTATTCGGCGTAAGTTGTATTGTAGTACCGACTCAGACGCGTGCGCACGAAATGGTGCAGCTTCGCGTACAACGGTTGCACGCTGTCGAAGAGCTGTCGACTCTTCTCAAATCCATCTGCTCCCACATCGCTCAGTAATGTCCAGTAGGTTTGCACATCGTCACAGCCGTTAGCGTTCGCCGCGCGTGTTGCTAACGCCAATGCTTGATTGTAAAGATGCTGCAAGTCAATCGTGCGATTTTGCCACAATATCCATATTTCTTCCAACTCGGTGGCATTGCGATTCGTCGCCAGTGCATCGGCCACGGCCTGCGCGTCCAACACACCCCTCGCGGTCGAGTTGATGTGATCTATGTATGCCATCTGAAGGTGTTTGTTTGCAAACACAATGAGCTATAATTAAAATACATAAACTTAAACTGACGATGGTGAGCATGGTGGGCACGTACCTACCGCTTTATAATCATCAGCATCCAAGAGCACATCACCGCACTTGGTCAAATACGTCCATTTCAATTCGACTTCATCCGGCACATACTCGTTCACTTTCAAACGATTTGCTTGCGTGCGCAAAACATTGGCGCGTTCAATTTCAGCGGCGACCTTGGCGCGCAACAGCGATGAGTCGGAAGCATCACAGAGGAAACGCCACGTGCTGTACGCCATATTAGAGCACTCATCCTGCAAGTCCCATTCGATTAGCTCCAGTTCGGCTTGCAGTTTGCCACCATCGTCAAGTTGCGCGTTGCCAGCGAGCAGTAGGCAGCTGATGGAGATGATTCCGATCCACATCATAACACAGTCTGTGAAATGGATCGCCGGGAATCGAACTGATGTATTCGGATGATGCGACTCACGTAGTACTCGTAGTACTACCTGGTTTAGGTTTACTATCCCGCACACGTGACCTTAGCCGAGGTCACTGCATAAATTACGCCGACGAGGGAATTATTTATTCGATGTCGATTGTTCCCGCGACCGCAACTTTATATTCTCAAATATGTACTTACATACTAGTACCATAATAATCACGCATAGTGACGCAATGATAATGACACAAGTAATCACTGGATTAATAAGTAATTAGTCATAGCGATAAATATCTACACGCAATTACAACGCGCATGCAGTGCACGCACGAAATGCAAACATTTCGACAAAGTGCGTTTGCACAAGTACGTATTAGTAGGTATGGACTGTTACCTGTTTTCTACCTGCTGCAAACGCTGCAAACGTCTTCTCGGAACTGCTCCAGTCGCACTCATAGGTCGAAATAATCGTTGTTTGTCCGTTGTGTCGGTTGTGTCGCAACCAACAGCCACTTAACCATTGCACGCGGATGAGTCGTCTCACGCGTCCAATGTTCAACATGCACGCGCTGCCGCCATTGCCGTTGTCGGTTTCGTATGTTTCGTATGCATGTAGGAAACTAGCGTCCGAAGTTCTACTAATTGTAAGTTCCAACCACTCGCATGCGAATGAATCTACGGATGTACGGGAAGTGGACCAGCGCTGGATAGATAGTCAATTGCAGATAACAAACATCATTCTGGAGTGTTCTGGACTGATTCATTGCACACCGACCTTTTCACTTTTGAACGCATGATCGACGTGATGTTGTTAAGTCTTGTTTTGCACACTGCGCAGTGCGCATCCAGTTTTCGCTGTTCCTTTCGTTCTTTCTATTCCGTGCAA
>JARJDR010014689.1:0-13511 GCA_030264135.1 Myllaena sp. GC000078 | reverse complement strand
GTTATGCACACAAATTTGTTGCACAACCAATAAATAACCAGGTGAGATATGCTCCATAAGCTTACGTGTATTTGGCGTGTGGTTGTACAACCATGGTTGACTAGTGTAATATAGCCCTTATTGTCGATTATACAAGCTAATTACTTGAGAGTGTTGTGAGTGGGTAGTAGTCCACTTCCGAAGAATTCATGAACTTTCTCGAAATGCATTATGATGCTCTTAAACAACTTCGGTTATTCTTGCGCCATTGCAACAACGTGTAATCTTTACTTACTTATCATTCGACGCGCAGCCAAGTAATGTCTAGCAGTCGGTCTATCGCGAATAAAATAATGGCTTTGCGCGCACACAAACAGGTGATTTCGTGCGATTATCTTGGACATGCTTTTTAATTAATCAAAATGTACCGCTGCGACTTGCAAACTCACATTTGATTTATAATTTGTGATTATTATTACCTAGCGTAGAATACCGTGAGGTGGTTGGCTGATGCGTGAATGTTACACCTTGTTGTTTAAAATGTTACGATCGCGCCAACAATAGCAGATTCACGACCGCGTCGTTGGTCGGTCGGTCGTATTAGACGCGAATCTTAGATGTACAAAATCGAGATCGGAATGCGGCGATTAGCTCTGAACGAAGCGTGCGATATTATGCAAGAAATGCCTTTGCGAATGAACGGTTCACTTTGAAAATATGATGCGATGCGATGAAGACAATCACATTCGCTGCGCGCAATCGCTACGATGGGAAGATTTAAAAATGCTTTTTGTTTATGCTATAGATATAAGTGTGTAGGCTGTTGATTGTCGATGGAAGCGATGTTATGGAACCTCGTGTTTCGCGGTTTGTTCCTTGCTTAAATAGCACTAGTGCGAAGTTCCGCCAAAGGTGGATGGTAGAAACGAAAGAGTTCAAACACCTACCACTACGTCAATGAATCGCAGTGAAACTGTAGCGCCAATGAAAAGATAATTGAAAAAGATTCATGGCTATAATATCTCTTCGGCTTTAATAGATTCAGTATCTCGAAAATAATTAAGCCCACTTTTCCATGCTTTATTAGAGAGCTTTTATAATTTCGTTGTATTCATCGCGGTTAAATATAGGCCTCTTGCGTTTTACGCCTATGTGTCTAGCGGTTCATTATTAAGATTAACGATTTTAATTTTAATAAAAGTGACTTATTGTTGTCCAACCAGTGTTAAAGAATTTATTTCCTATTTTTAAGAGGAAATTTTATGACGTCAGTAAATTTAATTAGGCGTGTTGTCTTGGTACATCTAATAAAACTTGTGAGGATTAGTACTTTTTCAAAATAGGGGAATAGGGATTCTTTTGCGGATGTAGCTAGAATCGTAATGAGTTTTCCTGAAAACAAGAAAGAAAGAGAAACGAGCAACAGCCGAGAATTAATTACTTTTCTTATATTTTCGTCAAGGAAATTAATAAATCTAAGAATTTGCATGCATTTCATTCATGGTAGCAAAAAACAATCTTGAATGAATCGAATTCGAATCATTTCGGCGTGATAATCGACCATATGTTCACAAATCGCAGGTAGTTTGGTAATTTTTTACTCCCAACTTTCTGTTTCGCTCGCGCCTGCTTGACGCCGTATAACATTATGTTATAATGGATTCTTTTAAACATATTCCAGCAACATTAGCACGACGCTGCTGGCAATACTGTCAATTTGCTACCTACATCCATACTCACACGCGTGCATTGACATACATACATTTTCATTTTCGCATACGATTAACACAAGCTGCATGCGATATAAAACACTAGAAAACGGAGAGAAAATATCGATAATATGCGCACACATGCGCACACACCAGACGTTGTTATTGCAAACACTTGGTGACTGGCTGTGTGCATGCGTTATAATTATGCATGATTACTGGAGTCATACCTGAGATTCTTATGTGGCTAGAGGTGTATACTTATACCAACCTACTGCGCGTTACCACATTGAATTTGTGTTTATACATAACCAATCGTATTAAGATTATGATTGTTCGGACCATAACCATCACGAATGCACACTTTGTCGACAAACGCCTGCGCACCAAGCGCCAAATTTGGGGTGAGCAAGCTCCCATGTGCGGGGCCGGCTATGACATTATTATTATATCATTATGTACGTGGAGTAAACTCACGTGTAAACAAAGATAAATTTTACGAGCGAGACACACAACGGGCGCGATCTCATATGGTACGAGACGCGCGGAATGCACAAGCCGGTACGCCAACGCCTGTTGACAATATTACGTCAGTGCTATTGCCGATCACTTACTCACTTGCGCAAGATCAAGTCTTCATTTAACTTAAATGTTGTTTAAATGGCTTCCCGACAGAACGGTTCATAGATGATATACTTGCACACCTGCGCACATCCAACAGCAAACAAACAAGTAAACTAATACAGATTTGAGCTGTAAATACCTATTTGAGAAACAATTTCAATTAAGGATGTATATAAACAATGTACTTACAATGCTAGAATAAAAAATGCTATTTTTATTGTCTTCTTTTGTTACAAATATCAAAGTTAGACGAAGCGAATGTTGCCGATTTGTTTAGCGTTGTTATCTATCTTACATTTATGTTGACTGGCACTGACCTTAAACACCTAGCCGGCCGGAAAACACTTTTCAAGCAATGCTAATTCCAACCACCAGTACACATAATAAGTATAATATTCCAAAGAGCGATGTTCATCATTTCGTTCTCAGAACAAAAGATACCTCTTCTCCACGCGCGAAGATGCAAATTATATATCTTTATTCCGTAAGCATTTGCTGGTTGCAAAGTAGTCGTGTTTGCTCTGGGCTGCGGCTAAATTCCGCTAAATTATTTTCTACCGCCATACTGGCTCATCTTAGTTGATTGCTAAGAAATTACCGATATCAATTTAGGCCTGCGAGCGTTTCAAATACTATTTGATCGCTTCTCGGATTATCATTATTGTTAGAAATAATGGTGTGCAATGAGCTTCGTGTTCGATGCAGACTAGTAATTTGCTTATTGATATAATGTGCAATAATGCACTTTCTTCTGACGCTTTTCGTTTCGAGATTCAAAATAGAATAATTTATTATGATGCTGTTTGTATCTGCTATAAATTATAATAGCTTTGACTGGTTCTACACAAATTGACAGCACGCGGGGGTTTTGACTAATTTGGTTAAATCCCTCTTGCCCCGCTTTCCTGACTGATTTATTAAATAACAGACGATTTGCGTACAATTTTCTATGTTAAATCGATGTTGACTTGCTTGGTGTAATTAAATACACATTTTTAGTTTGATTTAATCGTTCTCTGTTTCAAAATATTGCAAATATGTGGTGGACTATTTTAGATAATTCTATAAATATCAAAGTTTTGTCGATTTCCGGCTATCTATATCGTTATATTCGCACATTCCATGTAGCCAACGTAATACACTATGTATGGGCTTGATAAACACGAAATCATATCATTATAAATTCCACGCCTCGTTCTTTGCAAGCTTTTCCGAAAATGTTTCGCATGGTTAGTGGGCGCACGTTTCTGCGCAATGCTGCTGATTTTATTTGGCGATTAGCAAATGCGATAACACGTGCGCTCCATAAAAAGTGTCAAGGCATACGTTATGTTCGTTTTGTGCGAAATGTAAGTATGTATTTACATTTGCATCCCAACTACATCGAGAAGGATATTGTACGAGTATAGTTAGGCTAATAGGCAAGTGTGTTAGCAACAATTTGTGAATATACGTTTGGTGTGGGCGTATTATGTAGTGGAGCGCCCGGCCGCATGGCCTAGTTTTTTTCTTGCTGCATCCGCCACGCGAGTGCGACCCCCACATCTCGAGTGCGCATCGATTTTCCCGCGCGTACATGGCGAATTTCCACAATGCGGCCACCGGCGCCGCGGCCCGCATATTGTGGTGGTAAGTGACGGTGTTAATTCTCTCGCCTCGCACACAATCAACATCTTACTTCTTCTTCTTGCGTTCGCACTTGATGGTTTTGCATCAATCTTGAGAGGTGACTGGTAAATCCATCTAATAATATTGAGAGAAAGATTTGATTGTGATTTAGCACCTGAGTTTCTTCTCCAAATGAACTTTTTGTTCGGCGAAATGAATCATTTGCTCATTGTCAGTTTTTGTTGTCTCCGACTTTTCGTGGTTTAACGACAAAAGAATAATTCATGGAAATCATCATGAGTCATTTCGGATACGATTTCAAACATAATTGCAATGCTCATTCTCAAGGAATTAAACGCATGAATACCCTGCAATCTAAGCGACCTAATATACTTTTTGCGCAATGAAGACTACTCCAGATACTTACATTGTTTTGTGGTACATAAAATAAAACACCACTTCATAAATTGATGTCAACTTCGATAAACTGCACATACGTTGCGTGGAACTTTGCCTTCCATTTGTTCTGCACTTGACGGCGTGTTTTCCACCGCATCCTACACAGAACACACACGAATTCAATGTGTAAGGTCTACGAAACTTCTCTGCATGCGTTCTTGGGCGGATAGAAGAGACGTGTAAGTGTCAGTGAGTTACGAGCGTCTCTGCATCATTAATTTTTCAGCAATATTGCTATCCTTGATATCCCGAATGTATTATGTACATTACGCCCTTGGGTTATTTATGCTCCTTCAGGATTGATGACACCGCAAACCACTTATGCTGGCTATAAAATTGCATAGTAATCGTCTAATAAGAACGCAACCAGAATCGGGCGGCGCGATATATGAAATTGAAAAGAAGCGTTAATGATCGTCTGCGGTTTTCGGCACGTCTCAAAGATTTCCTTGGAATGTTTTTCTTAAGGCAACGAAATAACTAGTTTCATGCATTCCATGATTAGCCGGCATTACTTTTCGTGTTGCGTGATCTTTTACTACGCGGATGAGACGAATTATTTTTCCTCGTTATTTAAACGCACGGACCGGTAGCAATCGCCCAACTTCATTCGTGCATTCATTCATCTGTGTGCGATAGAAAAAGCGAACAATTTGTCGACCTTCACGCTAGAGCAGAGAGAATTTCGATTACGTGTGCGCCGGCCACGCGTAAGAAACTTGCATGAAAATTGTTACATTGTGAGAGGAGGAACCGTACGCTTTGAATTTAAGTAAAAATGTGATCGCTCTGATTTTGCGTCATTGCCGTTGGTTGTCGTCGATTTTGTACGTGTTTTATCGCGTTGTCGCGTTTCGCGCGTTCTTTCAACCATTTTTATTAATCCTATAAACTGGCTGCTTTATGTGACAAGTTCGATTACACGGGAAGGACATTTAATGATGATTATCTCGAAGTTTGGTTGATTTTTATTATAGCGTTATTTCGTGCTGAAATCACCATTAGGATTGTATTTTCTAAACAGAACAAGTGCTCATTCTGGTGCTATTGTTTAGCTAGTTTGCTCTCTTGATTTTGCCAATTCTGGGTAAGGTCAGTATGCAAAATTGCATTTGCTAGGTGGTGCCTGGCTGCCGGTTCCGATTGATCAACCTACTTTCTCCGACTATTACTCGCTGCAATAAAATTCAAGTTCACCGGCACATTCTTTAATCTATGGCAAGAAAAATGTGTTCATCTAGATTTCTTCTTTGCGTGGTTTTGAATTATTGGCACATTTATCTTGTGCCGATTTTCAATTTTGCATATTACATTTCCTTTGGATAAAGCATATTGCAGTGGCAATTCGGATTTTCTTACATTTTAGTTTGTATGCCGTCCGATTTGATTTTGCGATCTTCGGACGCGCGACCGATTCCAATTGCGGTTGTGGTCGAACGCGCATCGAGCAGATGTTTGCATTTGCATACTCGATTGGGTTTTCGATTCGCTGCAGTTTGTGCGCCAGCGACGCCAAACGACAAAAACGGCTTCTTCGTTGGTTTGTCGTGATTTATTCACTTCTTTATTACTAGAAAATCAAGTAATAGACATAAATCAGAGGGTAAATCCTCGCCGAACTTGTTGGCTAAACTTAGTTAGGATCAATTTAAATATTGGCGCAAATCAGAAGCGGTATTAAATGCAAACTTATTTCTGATCGACTATGTAGAGTTATGCAGTACATCAATGTGTCCTTGCTGAATTGGTAATGGTAATAGTTCCCGTCATGTTATATAAATATAGATAAATAATGAAGTATAGCGTGCAACTATACATCTACAAATTCCCATAGGTGTATTTATTACTAACTTGCAACGTCGTAGATATTATTTCAAGATGGTTGGATGCTGTATGCATGCCACGCAATTGCATGCCGTGATTTTCTGTATTAGGTAAAACTTGTTATTCATTTTTATCGTTCGTTGTGTTTGAATGAGATCACGGCATCGAATGAGCAAGTGGAACAAATTAAACCAATCATATTATTTACGGGAGTAACTTTATACGTCTTGCAAAATACCTAAGTATATTTTTCAGCAGAGATAACCATTCAACCAATAAGGTATTTATTTTCCAAATTTCTTTGGATTTCCATGAATTGTGTTCTGTATATTTCTGCACATGTGCGCGAGTTTCAAGAAGGCCATTGACATTGTTTTCAATTTGATTGTATTATTGTTACGGGAATGAATAGAGCGCAATATTTTAGCTGGTGACATAGTTATACAAAAACGTCGTCGGCGCAACCGAGTGCGCCAATGTCATCCGCAATTTTATTGTTTAGTAATAATATAAAGCGAGATTCAATGTTGAATTTGCCATATGTTCAATTATTTGAATTCCAAGCACGTTATGCTTTGCTTTTGCGTATGGGTGGAGAATTTGTATAATTTTAGCGTTGGAAGCAGAAATTCAGGTCAGTCTGCAAATTTCGGTAAATGGTCATACAATCTTAAATTTTAGTAAGATCATAAATTTTCCCGAAATGTTGGTGAACACGAAAAAGTCAAGACCCAAATCCCAAATGCAAACGTACTTATTTGTATTTAGAGAGTAAAAGTTATCAAAAGTTATAAATTTTTAATTTCATGGTAATTTATAGAAGTATGCATTACCATTAAAAGTTTTTCTATGAACACGTCGCAATGTACGTTTTTTGCATTGGTTGTTTGTTTTTTAATTACCAATGCGTGCAGCACGGTATATACACATGCACACGCGTACACACATAGTAACCGTATGTATTACATATTGATGGATAGAGAGAACATTTACGCGTACACAATTGCGGCGTTTAGATTCAGTAAGCTCACTATAGAGAGGTGCAAATCGTCACAATGGACAGGTAGAATGAATAGGAAAGTGTCGAATAGAATAATGCGAGTAGATAGTGAATAAATATACAAAACAATGAACTTTAATCAAAAGCACTAGTGTGCTAATGAATTAGCAAGTAAGTTTATTATCTCAACATTTATTTCTCCTCCATTTTTTGCAATAATACGCTTCAACGCTTCAACGGTACGAAACAGTGTATTTTTGAGAAATCAAATTAAATTTAAACTAAACACGAATTAAAACTTTTATGTGTGTAATATTATTATTGAAACGTATTATATTACAGCCCATAATAGAAATTCGCATGACATAGTGTAAATAATGTTATATCTTATGAATTATTTAGATTTTTTAGAAGAAGAATGGATACTTTTACTCTCATGGCTCATCAGCTCATCGTCTCGAATATTATTATTTATGAATTATCATTACTTATTCTATTGTGCAGGCCGATATATCTAGAAAATCTCAAGATATTTCGATTCTTGGATCAATTGTATACTTGAAATAACTGCAAATAATTTGCTCAAGGGTCAATAATAGTCCTAAATTTATTAAAACTAGTCTGGAGATGATAATTAATTTAGTTAAATATTATTTATAAATATCTTGATGCCATTGGTATTTTACAAGAGAAGAATATATCTGACTTTCAGTACCAGCAAAAAGTAACGTTTAACTCTTCTCCTTTCGTGCCCATCCCAGTCCAATAATAATTAGCCGACTGCCGGATGGAATTTGTATATTGCCCGAATGCATTCGAATTCAAATTCATTGATTTCCAATCGGCGTCGAACATCGAACAAGAAACAGTTACTTATGTAGAGGAACGTTGCACGTTCATAAACAAACGTCTTGTGAGTGTGTAGCGGATACATAAAAGGTACGAAATAGAGAGGAAGCGACCATCCTTCTGCACGTGAGATTTGAACGCAGAGCATTGCATTCGACCGCGCCGCGGCGCAAACCATCCAACACACACGCGAAAGACGAATGATGTGTCGAAGAAAGTAACTTTCAGCTTTGTTGACCTCTTTAACGAACAATGTTTATGTGAATATTTGTCTACTTGTATATAAAACATTTCTGCGTTTTACTGCGTGTATGAAGCACCAACTAGCAGAGCATTTGCTTGCATACGGTGTGGCCGGTTATTAACATGGAAGATACATGCATGTATTATGCGTGCAGTCTTTTATGTGTTCCCAATACACATAGTTTGAAACCATTAATAAGATGATTATAGTGTTCGTCCAACACGCTTTATTAATACTTACTAATATTAATGATTCCACATGGCTATTGTCGTGTAGTGGATTTTATAAAATCGCAAATTGCCAGTTTTGCGTTTTAACGATGCGCGAAGGAACGCAGCGAAAAGAAAGGGTATGGTTATAACGACATACCACTGGCGCCGGCGGGTGAAATGTGAAAATGCGGAAATTTGTGTTTGGCTGCATTCCGCACAAAACGCAATTATGCAAATATGGTCTGCTGTGGGTGGCTGCGGGCATGACAACCTTTCCGTTTCCAATTTGAGTACAATTTTAATTTGATTAACACCATTCCCCAAGGGTTAGTGCATAAACAAATAATTATTTGCGTAATACATTAAATGCTGTGACATAGTTTTAATCACACATCAGCATAAAAGCTTTGCAGAATCTTGTCGCATAAGTAAATGCAAAATCAAAGTATTACTCAAACGCTCTAATTGCGTGAAGCTGATGCACTTGCCTGCGCTGAAAGTCTTTTTGCATTGCGTTATCGGCACGCATTTAACCGTCCACTTGTCGGCCGGCAATTTATTCCAACTTCTTCTAAATGCCCATACCCGTAGCTATATCATACCCATTCAACAACATTACAAGTTTTGTGCGTTTCGTTTGAAAGCGGTGTATACTCAATTGCAACAGCAACGTAATGGCCTACGCACTTGATGCTGTAGTGATCGAGCAGCAAACGCAATCAGCTAGCTCATTTTTCGTCGTTTTACTGCCGCCGTGTTACCGCAAGTCTTTAATTATCGCATTTATAGATCGCATTCCTGTGGAAATTGATGGATTTCGGTGCGGTTGAACGTGGACGGCTCGTAGATAAATAGCCAATTATTTAATTCTATGCGTGTTTTGCGAACTGGATTCGATGCAATTGCATGAAATTGCATGTAGATCATTTTGGTTTGTATATAGACTTTATGGCAGCAGCAAAAACAGTTGATTAATTACAGTGCTTGGGGTCTAATGACTGTCGTTGTCATTCTACCATATACATTCCTCGATGGTTGATGAGGCTCTGCCGGAATGCCGATAAATATCCATTTGGGAAATTAATATTTTAGACTTAATGCTAAATTCTTGCCAAGATACAGTATGGAGATAATCTTCTCCATTTAAATAAATTGCCGCGCGTTCCATCGAAAAATGCAGTTAGAAATTTGAAAATGTGAATATAGTTAGTGTCGTACGCAATCGAAAAGAATGTTCAACACGCCTAAGTAATCGTTTTATGACTTGACAGCCTACGCAGGTATGCAAATTATGCTAGAAATGAAATACGTACAATATCCATAACCATGTTCATTTCCAAATTAATTTATGTGCGTGAAAAACATGGCGATAGCAACTGTATGCATGGCATTCGTCTTTTCGGCGATGCACGGTTGATGAACGTAGGTATAATTTCCTGCGTTGGAATGCACGCAAGTGTGTAACTATAGAAAGATGTCGACTAAAGCCGCTGGGAGAATGTTCGGCGTGGCATCGTCCAACGGTCGTGGAACGCGACGCGGAAACGTAGGTCTCGCGCGTGAAAGCCAATGCACAAGGCGTGCTTCATGCGCGTAGCAGTGCAACTGCATACATACCTCAGCTGCAACTTAAATTTACGCGCTCGTTTCTTTTGCGTTTGCGCACCGGCTATAAGTGTATAAACGCGTATTTTTCCTCGTGTTGGGAAACGCCGGAAAATATAAATTTACACATTTTGCTGCTATTAGCGACGAGGACACACATCGCGACAAGTAAACACACTTGCATGGTGGTTCACGGATGAAAATTTGGGACGTGGCATGCATACTTTTGAGTTTTCAAATGTTTGTTCGACGTTGCACGCGTCGAGAGATTACGTACGGACCATCAGGAATGCAACGTTTTATTATGTTTGCGCATAACGTATCGTCTGAACTCGCGCGTTGTGTGCGGGAAACGGTATCGTCGGCACCATTAGATTAACATTTTAATTAAATGTTTGCCGATTGAAGATGCAACGCAGGAATGATTTTTATTTTCTGTTTGTTAGCCATGCCGTTAATTAGGAATTGGATGTAATGCACATACTTATGCTAAAGAAAAGAAAGATTTAGCAAGCATTATGTACTAAGAATAACTTTGCAAATTAGCATCAAAGAACTGTCACAAATGTGACAAATGTACTCAAATGTCATGTTTTACTGCTTTCTGCGAAGATCCAAGATTATCAATCCATTTACTATGTCTTTTTTAATTTTCTACTACTCCACCGTAAGCTAGTTTATTATTGTGCTTCAATTGTAATTTGAGTAAACCAATAACTAAATTGATTCTTTTTGCAGGCTAAACAACGGGCATCTGTGAAATGGCTGCTGTCGAAAGCATTCAACAACAAGGTGCCGGATAACCTGAAGGAGCCCTTCTACCGCGACCATGAGAACCAGGAGCACCTCAAGCCGCAGATCGTCGGCGCGCTCGCCAACGCCGAGATGTACTGTCTCGCGTTGGGCAACATCTACTCGGATCCGAATTATCACAATCTCAACCACTGGTCGATTCTGCAGACGCTGTCACGCAAGGGCATCTTCGTCAATGAGCCCAACGAGACGCAGCTCACCGAAACGACACTCATACAAACCAATCCTCTGCGGATGGTAAGATTGAACGCACACACACCTCATTCGCCAAATGCGAATGTTAATTTCGTTTTCTAGAATGCTCATATGGCTGTGGTAGAATCAATAATGGTTCTGTATGCGAAAGAAGTGGTGACCACCGATCGCGTGTTGGCCGCCGTGCAGCGTTTCAGTCACGACCGCTCGCCGACAATGTACGCGCCCGAAAACCACCTCGACGGGCTGCTACTCTGGGTGAATCACACCAATGAGGCGCTGATCAAAAAGTTAGAACAGGAGAACGGCGACTCCAGCGGCCGGCTCACCAATGGCGACGGTCAGACGAAGAAGTTTGAAATCGCCCAAGTTAAAGATCTGAAGGATTTGTGCGACGGTGTGGCGCTAGCTGGCCTCATATCTTACTATTGTCCCGACGAGCTGCCCACCAACGAGATACGCATGTCCTACGTGCCGACTGTTTCGGATAGTTTGCATAACTTGGGCCTCGTGCAGGACTTTTGCAGCCGCTGCCTGCCGACCTCCGTGTTCCATATGCTGCCGGAGGATATTACCTATATGCGAGGGTAAGTTGAAGATGCTGTATGGCATATTTATGCAAATATGTATTGATCGCATTATGTTCGGCGCAGAGCGATGAAGCAGAACCTCATCGTGTTCCTTGCTGATCTGTTCAACTTGTTGGAAATACATCCGGTGAAATGCGTGCGTTATCCTGGTATGGACCGAATGCCCGCCGGTAAGTGATATAGTTTGCGCTGCGCCAATTGTCTGCCCGATGCGAAACCGTTTCACCCGTCCGATGTTGTAATCGTCGGTTTGTTAATCTTAGCGTACGTTTCAGTTAGTTCAATTCCATTGTGCGCACTTTGCGAGTACGTTTCGATGTGACATTTGGTTTTGTTACTCGATTGAGTTGCTGCTTTACAAATCTACACCACGTCACTCTCAAGTCTAAACGCTACTCTCTTTACATCAAATAGCAATCGTTAATTGCTCAATAAATAGGTGGTCATAGTAAGTAGGCGCCGATAAATAATTAGACCACAAACTGAAAGGCGGACAATGTTTGTGTTGATCTGAGCGCGATCGACCTGATATGGCACGCTAGGGTAGGTCATTACTACCCACAATTTAATTTGCATATAAACGCGAGTTATAGATTTTTACGGCATCGCGCATATGAAGTGTAGACCTACATTTATACCTATCCACTGGTTTGCCATTACGTCTAAGGAACCAAACCAACATCACAGGGTAGTATGGTCGCACCCTTCCTCGGGTGCGGACCCGCCATCGCGCGCACCGGCCCCATAACTTCCGTAAACTTAGCGCAACTCTTTCTCTTTGCATTCTGTTTCTTGCTAGTAAACTAATCATTTAATTTCTAACTACAACTAATGCAAGTAACAACAATCCGATACGCATACTATAATCTCCCACCGTAGACTCTGCTACTCTGTACTGAATTTGAATGCGGCGAAACAATACGAAGGCGTGCCTATTTTCGGGTGGTTGGCGTACGTAGTAGTTGGCGACAAACCTCTTCCACTCAACTCATCTTCTTTTTCTCTAACTTCTATTTTTGGTGTTGTGTGGTGTGCTCTATAGAGGGGTACCCAGCGCGTAATGCCCACGGAGTGGCGCACAAACGCAACATACCACCTACTAAGGTCATGACTCCAATACCTGACCTGCGGAGTGGTTTAGATGACCCGATCGCATCGCAAGCGTTCCAAGGTATGCCATAGCGAAACAAACGCAAATTTCGAACACTTCAGCAATTTTCCAAAAACAATCAGCAATCATTTGTGTTACTCTATTCTATATAATCGTTTTTTGATTTAATATTCTTCTCTATCATCGAATGTTTTGCCACATTGCCTTTATTTCACCGAGTGTTTTATGTATGCAAAATTTACTTTTCCAATCGGTTACATACATTGCCATGCGTGGAATGTTATCCCGCATTAGTCTAGCGATCACGAATCGACTTTTTTGATATCATTATTTACTTTATTGTTTGGTTGAACATATTTGAATGTAGGACGAGAGTCGAATGTTATCGGCATTATCAGTGATCATATCGATAAGCGTATCCCAGTCGATAACAGCTATGTGTCATGTGAGCCACTCTGTATTTTATTGCAAAAATTAGTTTTGGGTTTTCATTTAAACACAGTGCATGCCTGTATGTAGTTGGGACGTAGATTAACCCATCTCTTTGCAAGTGCATGGCTTTTACTAACACCCACAGACTACTACAGACAGTCGGCGCCCATGTTAATTTTTTATCCGTATTTTTACAGCAGACCCGTGGCGCTATAGTCGCCCTACTGCCAATCCAGGGTTGTCCACGGTCGATCCAG
>JARJDR010014682.1:0-12728 GCA_030264135.1 Myllaena sp. GC000078 | reverse complement strand
GTTGCATAAAGAGTATGATAATTGATTGATATTAACAAGTTGGCAATCGCTTACTATGTACGTGGTGTTTACGATTAATGTAACACGCCTTTGTGACATAATTTATTCGTTCATGAAACGCTGGACATGCTATAGCTACCAGTCTGTAATTATTTTATATTATGTGTTGCTTATGAATTTATTTATAATCAATTCAAATTGCGGTTATTATATCATCGAGTAGAGTTGCGTTAATTCTCCGGGTGAATTATTTTATTCATTTTCATAAATTCATAGAAAATAGTGTCTTCTTAATAGTAAAATGCAATTTAATTCATACTTCTCGCTATGGATATAGCTGCAGTTTAATTGTAGTAATTATGAAGTCCCTTTGCCTGCATTAATCTATGAAATACGTCCATTCATTGAATATAATTAGGAGTAAAAGTATAAATGGTATTTATTTATAACTGTATTATAGCAAGGATTGCATACTTGTAGGATTTTTATGATTATTGATAGTAAAGCAACTATGAAAATGAAAATCGTTTGCATTGAAACTCCCGGTATAGCAATAAAGAAATACGAGACTGATGATTGCTCGCTCGTAAGTTGAGTAAGTGAGTCATGTTTGATTGGGACTAATTGACAACGAAATGTGTTAATAACGGGCTGATCATAAAGGCATTTTTATTCTCGCGACAATTTCAATATTTATAATTCACGCACAATATACCCACCCGACTTTCCGGTTTCAATTTATGTTTATTATATTATTCATACTCCAAATAATACTGTTAATACGTTATTGAACAGATGGAATTCAGACAGGCGGTGAATGCAATGGACTGCTGTTGGTTCGTGATGAGAGTTAATGGACGTGTGACATGTCCCATGTATATACATGCAACGCGTTAATTGATCAAATCAATTAATGCTAATAATCGCTTCCTTTATGTTCTCGTTTCATCTCGCATCCATTTGATAGAATTGTCATACGCAATAATTATGTGTATGGCAAAACAAATTTATCAGATCACACACACACAAGTTTCTCCCCGCGTTTTTTACGATCAAAGGAAAACCGTTAAAATATCGTTGGCACAGGTGTATAAGAATCCACCTGTCGCGTGTGAAAGCCGAAGAGAGTCAAGTGCCCGTTTTGCCATGTGCGCCTTCGGCGTAGAATGGGCTCGACAACGCGTGGGGGCAAGAGCGAACTAACCCCCCAAGTAGCCAGTGCGGAGCATCGCACTGGCGCAATTCGAGCGCAGGTTGTAACGAACAAGTGCACGCACCGCGACAACGGACGCGCATACCAACTGAGAGTGCCAACGGGCATTTGTCACTCGTATTCCGGCTTCGGGCATGCATATGCTCAACGCGTTTCCGTGTTTGCGTCTCTCGTAAATATTTAGTCTTTCATTGGGCGCGCTCCGGTGATGATGTGCACGCTGCGTTCGGCTGTAAAACTTTAAACTCGTCACGAAAAAGCGATTCGCGATTTATGTGACAAGTGATATTACTCGAACGAGAATTTCGTGCTGCAAATATTTATACGATATGATATTTCGGTGAGTGTTCCACGTCCTCCTCCGCCTGCCTGCGCATTTAACATTTGACTTTGGTTGTTTTTGATGTCGATCGTACGCGAGCAATTTAAACAATTTGTTGACGTCCAAACGGTCGGTATTTGTCGACGCGGTTAGAAAGTTTGACGTCGTCGGCATTTTTACACGATTTCAGTACACCGTGTTTAATAATATTTTTAAATGCGTTGTAACGCGCACATTTTTGCGCGTTATCACAAAACCGCGAAACGCACACTTCCGCTGCTCGGTCGCATTTCGCGTGTACACGCTGAAACAGATTCGAAACGTACATCGTCATCGTCGTCATCGATAACGACCGCACGCTTTAATTTGCTTTCAACTTGGAAGCTAACGTGACGCCGCAGAGACGCGCGCAGCAATATGAACGTACGCGTGCGCGACGCTGAACATTGCGGGCAGGCAAGATAAGTCATTTTTCTAATTGCACACTCGCCTCGCTGGGTGCTCGTCGGCACCGTCGGCACTCGCTCCTCGGAATCGGCGTGTGACTCGTCGTATTCATGCGCGCCTCGCGCACAATACAAATGGGAGTTTCTCAGATTAGTCGTATTTAAGCGGTGTGCGCATGTGGATCGAATCCGTGCACCGGGCGGGCGGTTTGAAACGATGAATTGTTTCGGTATCACGCCGCGTTCCGATAAGATCTTTCGGCCTTATCAGAGCTTTCGCGAAACGCTGCATGTCCGTAGACATGATTGCAATTCAATCGTAAGTACCTCGCTTGATGCAAGTCCAAACTTGCTCTGCTTTTGCAATATGTATCTTGTGTGCGACCGGTATCGGTATCAGAAATTATTATAGCGGATGTTTTTTGAACAAACATTAGCATTTGTGTGCATATCGGCCTTAACAAACATTTTTTAAACTTGCGCTTAATTGTTTACACACCGGTGGTTGTTGCTTAACTCTATCATGCCTTTTGGGTCAACTATGAATGCAGAGAGGGATCGGATATTGGTCAGGGGCTGGTGGTGGCTTTGCGACCTCCCTTCAGACGACTCAACAATTCTTTCCGACGCATCGGTTCGGCGCGACTACGCAAGCGTCCCACTTCTCTCGTTGCTTCTTCAACGGACGTCAAGGTACAAATTGATCATTCCAATGACAATGAGGAATACAAAGCACACAAACACATTGATATCGATGAATAATAGTACTTGATGTGCATGTGCTGATTACAAAACATGTCACACCGGCGCAAAATGAATCAGCCGCCAATGGACAACACTGCAATCATCCTGAATTTGAACGCACAACACATTTCCCAGCTTCTTCCAGTTGCAACGCAATAACGCCCCGCATGAATCACCACATTTCTACGTAGCTTTAGCTTATTTGCATTCATACATGTATAAATGTAGAAAAACACGTGAAAACATAGAATTTATGCTGGAAGGGCAGCTAATATTGACTTCTCATCGTGGCGAGGATGATTGTACTACTCATCGTTTTTTACAGTGCGAGGATAATTGCACCGTCAAGGCATGCGGAGATGGTCCGGGCGCGTGGGCGACATCATTCGAGGAGTTATTGAAATGCCCCGCTGGATTACACACTTTTGCAGTAATTTGACTTTGCAATGGTTCTTTAAATATTGTCGCATTACCAACTTGCATTTATGTATTAGGAATTTCTGAGAAAAGAATTTAGCGCTGAGAATATCTACTTTTGGACGGCATGCGAACGCTTTCGAAAGATAACTTCGCCCGCCGAGCGGGGTGCAGAAGCGCAAAGAATCTTCCAGCAGCATATCCGCGTGGGTGCGTCGGAGGCCGTTAATGTGGATTCGAAGGCGCGTCAATGCGCCGAACAGGCTCTGCACAATGTCAACGCGGCGATGTTCCTGCCGGCGCAGAAACAAATATTCAATTTGATGAAATTCGATAGTTATACGCGCTTCCTCAAGTCAGACTTGTACAAGCAATGCTTATCGGGCCACAGCGAGGATTACAAGATGGACCCGAATTTGTTGCTGCAGAATAACGCGGCGAAACCGAAGCGTTCGCTATCGAATGCCGAAGATCGCCGGCGGAAATCGCTGCTGCCATGGCATCGGAAAAATCGCTCCAAGTCGAAGGAGTACGGCGATGAACTAAAGCCGATTCACCATGACTTCAACGAGAATGTGGATTTGAGCAGCAGCAAGACATCGTTGACTTCGCTCGAGATTGGCATTTCGGCGAATAGTGTAAGCAAACCGCAAGACGAACCACTACTTCTTACCAACTTTACTAGAAACTCATTAAATTCTTCTTGTAATCCACCTATATCCAGTACCACTGAACAATTACACAATATGATAATAATTTAATAAAATACAACAAATTCGCACACATCACATTTTCCTCTTGACGTCTTATCTCTCGATAAGATGTTATCGATTACATCCTGGGTGTTTTTATAGGATATTAGTAAAGTGAACGACGAGCGAATTGCAAACGGTCGCAATCCTCTCTGCCGCGTGCAGCTCACCAACGGCGCATCAACAATGACACAGCTGAAGCAGGAAGAAACTATTGAAGACTTAGTGAAGCGGCTGCTAGAGAAGAGAGGCATAACGTATTCTGCATTTGCTGTTTACACGAATAAAGAAAATAAGGTATATCAATCAGCGACTCATATCAAGTTCGTCTTATTGCAAGAGTTATTTTCCCAGGCTTTAAATAATAATGAAAGTTCCTTCAAACTGGCTGGCTGCGAAGTGGAGATTGAACAGCGCGTTAGCTTCAAACTGAACTTGCCCAATAAAAAAGTGATCGCCGTGAAGTCGAAGAATACGAAAATATTGGTCGACGTGCTGCGACCGATTCTCGAGAAGTATTCATACACTTTAGAACAAGTTACCGTCACCTGCAACAACGAACCAACCAACGTCAACCTGCAAGTAACAGTCTACGACAACGCCCGAATTATTGTGCAATTAAAGGAGAACGATCCACCACCAGGTACACATCGATTTCATGAATACAACTTTATGAAGACGTTTAAATGAAGTGCCCTTAGTTCCAGACGTAGCGATCACACTCGAAGAGATCACCAATCGTGTATACGAAGATATTCTGCAAGAAAAAGGAGAGATATGCCAGACAAAACCTCACACCGAATCAGTAAAGGTACCAACGCGATGTCATCAAGAAAGCGTTGTTAAACATCTGTATTCCAGAGTGACGACTGGGGCTCCGAACATTCATCAAACATAGTGGGCAGATTTCTGAAACGCGACTCGGAGCGCAATCGAAAAAAGAAACTGCCCGGCCGCACAAAGCAGCCGACATCGCCGACGTCAACACAAAGCAGTATTGAAGACATGGTCAATGAGGGTATTCCACCATTCGTCAAGAAGCCGCTGATAGCAAAACTGAAAGCCGGAGTGATGCTGCACAACACCAGCGAGAGTGAGGATCTCTACGAGGGATTAAATCGTGCTCAGCGCGGTCGGCTGGACGATCAGCGAGGCACGAAAATCAACTATTCGATGCCGGATTTCCTGAAAGGCGTTCCAAACGGCAACCAAATCGTACCGCCAATGCCTGAGTGTACTAGTAATGTGTCAGGCACGGCGAAGAATTTGAAACTCGAGCTGCAGTCAGATTATGGAAAGCAAATCGGCACCACATCGACGACAGTACTCACTTTAGACAAAATCATCCACTCGAAACTAGTACCTGATAATGTAAATAATAATTGTAAGAACGATGTGAATGTAAACGGCAACGCAAAGGTGGAACCACCACCGCTCCCGCCCAAGCCGAAAATCGTGCCCACAAAGCCATCGAATTGGAAACCACGGGAAATGATATCGTTGCCGAAGGAATGCTCATATCTGGAACAGCCTACGAGTAGTTTCGTATAGGATCAAGCATCGGAATGTGTGCCTTATTTTAAAGAATTTAATATATTCATAAACGAATACAACAAAAACTTATATGCTGTCTAAATGTCAGTATTATGTTCAACTTTGCGAATTTTATGACAAAAAATATCGGTCGACTTTACAGAGAAATCGATAACATATTCAAACCAAATTGTATATTGTATTTAATCAAATCTAAATTATTTTATACAAGCTAATTACAAGCCATTAGATATCGTTAGTTAGCAGCTACCTCTTTAACTTCATCCTTTTTATCATCGGCAATAGCCTCCACCTTCTCTTCTTCAGTCTTTGGTGGAGGCGGTAGCTTCTTATAAGTCGACTGATCCGGCTGCCTTGGTGGCATCCAATTCGGAATAATTTTATCATGTACACGCCATTGGCCATACGAATTTGCCAAGTGCTTTTCGAAGACGACGTATTCCAAAACATCCTTGGCTAGGATTTCACTACCGTGGATCAAACGACCGAACCGATCGTACACCGCCAGCATCTGCTGAGTGTGAAAACGTACAGTGACTTGTGCGAAAATATTATCTTTCGTAATGACATCGGTACATCTTGCATGCACAACGCGTGGCAACTCGACGTTCTTCAAATGCTTCCATCGAATTGTCTTCCTCTTAATATTGTGCATGACTTCGGGATAGGCGCGCTCCGTGACATAATCAATAATGTTCTCGGTGTCATTCTGCGCCAAACATTCATGGGACTTGATGTAAATTTGTTCCGCAAGCTTGCAGAATTCGGGCGTATCAAAGTCTTCGTCGAACGATCGGATTTTCCGTATTGCCATCATCGTTTTCGTCTTCTTCTCGAGAAATTGTAGGGATTGCTTTGCGCCTTGAGCAGTCACCGGCGAAACCTTGCCATCACCTTCTGGTGGAATATAGGCTTCAAATACACCGCCAGTAGCCGAGAGGAAAAACGGTCGTTCTAACCATGGACGTGGCGGCAACATGCCTTGTTCTTTCAATTTCGACCGCACTTCTTCTTCAGACAAATTATCAGATTTTTCATTAAATTTGGGTAGATCAAATTTGATCACTTTTTGTCTACGCAATGCCTTAAATTTCGGGTTCCAGTGTTTTCTAATATATCTTACTTGATCCAGGTTTAAAGTTGTCTGAAGAGCAGGGGCCAGGAAACCAAAAGAAGGTTCCTAAAGAAAATGTTATGCCAATAATTCATATTACAAAAATAATCTAGCAACAACAGATTGTAACATATATTTTGCGTACGTACCTTCAACAACTTAATACCTAAACTATTCACAAATCGAAGGGACATGTTCTTAAGCTTTTACAATTAGTTTTTGTGAAAAATTTATTCCTTGCAGCCTAAATTTCCGTTTTTGGAGGTTAACTCGATTAACTCCAAGGAGGTTATGTATTTCCATCATTTCCATTGTTTTCGCTACTCGTCGCTAACAGTTGGTACAAATGTATAAGATACTCAACTTTTAATTAATTTGTAATCTACTACATCCATAACGGCGTAAAGTAATTCTCGGTTTCCTTGAACCCGACCAAGTTGGCTAAATTGTTGTTCAGTGAAATATAAAAGTTGTGATGTTAATAATTCAAGTATAATTCTAATGTAAAATTCCCTAGTTTTCCCGCGCTTTCAACAATCTTCCCGCTAAAACAACCTCCACCATCTGCGCGTTGCGCGCGTTGCGTTTTTTGCTATCCAACGTATCCAACTCAATCCAACTGCTGTGGTGTGCGCAAGCAATTATTGCGTGCTTCCGACCCATTTGTTTATTGTCTCATCATTAATTCGTTAGCTACAAACCATAAAAATGTTCGAGGCGCGTCTGATTAGTAGTGCAACTCTCAAGAAAGTCCTGGAGGCAATCAAAGATCTTCTCACCGATGCCTCCTTCGATTGCTCCGACACCGGCATTCAGCTGCAGGCCATGGACAATTCGCACGTTTCTCTTGTGTCGCTCACGCTGAAATCTGAGGGCTTTGATAAGTACCGATGTGACCGAAATATCACAATGGGAATGAATTTAGCCAGGTAATACATAGCTATACGAGTACATGAAGAAGTAAGCTCTTTCTGGCTGCCTAATCCAATGTTTGCACTTCTGCTTCACGTTAATGTGTGTATAATTCACAGCATGGTCAAGATTCTGAAATGCTCCAACAATGATGACACTGTAACGATCAAAGCACAAGATGATGCTGATACAGTCACATTCATGTTTGAATCGAAGAAACAAGACAAAATCTCTGATTATGAAATGAAGCTTATGAATCTCGATCAAGAACATCTTGGCATTCCGGAGACGGACTTCTCCTGTGTGATCCGCATGCCCGCCGGTGAATTTGCCCGCATCTGCCGTGATATGGCCCAATTCGGCGAGTCGGTGGTGATTTCGTGCACCAAGGAAGGAGTCAAATTCTCTGCAGCTGGAGACATTGGCACTGCAAATGTGAAACTTGCCCAGACAAGCAACTTTGAGAAGGAAGAAGAATCTGTTACCATTGAGATGCAAGAGCCAGTTTCATTGACTTTTGCCTGCCAATACTTGAACTCATTCACAAAGGCCACTCCTCTCTCAACACAAGTCCAGCTTTCAATGTCTGCTAATGTGCCTCTTGTGGTGGAGTATGCAGTTCCTGAATTGGGATACATCAGATACTACCTGGCACCTAAGATTGAGGAGGATGAAAACTAGTATTGATAAACAACAGTTTTGTACTTTGCATTTAATTTAATGGGTCTGCCAGAATAAAATAACTATTTTTAAATCATAATTTACAATTTATTTACTTGTTAAATTTATCAACATACATCCAAAAAATAACTACAATTTTGCGTTGTGATTAGAATTCCTTATTCCATTTCTCCGTTTCCTGACGCTCCTTGATAACATCTTTTACATGTGGAGTGAGATACAGGACATCTTCCTCAAGTTTTGTCCATTGTTCTTTTGGCAGAATGTCCTTCTGGATGTCCAGTTGAATGGCGCGAAGGATTCGATAATTGCGCTCGTCCAGAACGCTCTTCGGGATCCTCTTCAATGCAGCCTGGACATCCTCGTCTTCGTAGAGGCAGTCGTCGCGCATGAGTCCGTACTTGTTGAAGCCCGACAAGTTGTAACAGAACTTCTTCAGTGGCGATATGGTCTCCTTCGAGGAGCACATGCGGCGTTGCAAGGTAATAAGCGATCGAAAAGCCATTGTTGATTTATTTAATTCTTTGGAAGAATTTAGGTGTTAGGTAACTGAGTTAACCAAGTGGACCAAGTGGACCGAGTCGACAGAGGAGACAGAGTGCGCACCGTGCGCACTACGTGAACTACTTCGTCGATAATATGTACTGCATGGCCATACGCTAGATACCGCCACGATGTAAGTGCTATGCGGTGGTTTTCAGGCTTCCATTAATAGGTACATTTTAGTTTTTAATTAGTATTCTTTTAGTTAGAATTATCATTCAATAAACAAGGCGGCATGCATACATTTTTTTACAATTTGTTTGAATGCACTGAGTTTTCAAATCCATACAAAGGAAACTCGGTGATTATTTTATAATCCGAAGTTTTAGCGTTTGATACGGATTTATAAGCGCACTCATTTAATCACAATACACATTACTAAGTGGGTGCAATCTAGCTCTACCTCCTCGTGGTGCACCTGGGTAACGCTAAATGAGCTAGTCGCGTATCGCGTTAACCGAAGTATGCTAAATAGAAGTGTATTATGTGAAGTGAAGTAATCTAGTCGTGAAACTTTTATTTTAAACTTTCATTTCAGTTCTTTAATTACTATAAATGCTACATGCCTACAATTACATCTAATAAAATCACATCTTACAAATACATAAATGGAAAGTTTAACATTTTTCATATAAAAAAATCAATAAATATTACAATTCAGGAGCCGGCACCGTTAGTTGCAGCTTACGTTTCTTCAAGCCGAATCTGGAAATAAAAGGTAATATATTTTAATTTACTATGTATATGCAAAACGAAAGTATATGTTAGTACCAACCGAAGACCGACCATAAAATCTATGTAACAGTTAGTTTTTGAACTAATAGACAATACACCTCACCACCATTAGAACTACAAAATACTCAATTGCAGTGTTACACAATTGAAATTGGAAACAAACTTACTTCGGGCGTTTGAAGGGCGATGAATCAGTTTCGTCGTCGGTAGAATCGATTATGTCGTCTGTTGCAACCAATCGATTCGCACATGCTAACTGATTGCATCGGCATTGCTGGCCGCATTGCCGACCGCCTTTTCGGCACGAACATATTTTCGTGCCGCACGTGCCCTTGCCCTTTGCACACCCACATCCTCCACTGACGCTCCGCTTTACGCCACCGTCCGTCCGCATGGAATTCATCCGCTTGCCCAGCGGCGTATTGCGCCAGTCGGGATCATCCGTAACATTGTCCTCGAAGCTCGAAATATCCAGAGAAGTGTCCAGAACATATTGCGCAGCTGCCGTCGGTGCGGACCTCTTCTTCACTGGCTTTGCCTTTGCAGGGGATTCATGCTCGGTCTTTGCAGGGGATTCGTCGACAGATTTGGTGAGATTTAGAATCTGTTCAGACAGTTGTTGATTCTCGGCGGCTAGTCGTTGAGCCGATTCCTCCAGCTCACGAATCTTGGCAGCTTGCATACCCATGCATGCAGCTGCGTCGGCGTCGACGTTAGCCGTTTCGAGGCCGCGCAGTTGGCAGAGTAAAATTGAGATCTTCTCCTGGCAATTGCGCTCCAGCTCGGCGACGCATTCGTGTTGGAGGCGCTCCTGCTCACCCAGTCGAGCACGCGCCTCGGCGAGCTGCGCCTCGTATTCCGCCAGCGATGATTGCAGTTCGTCGACTTTGCGGCCAGCGTCAGCCTCGCCCTTCTTAATGTCGGCCGTCATGTCGAAGAGCGCTTTGAGCGCATACTTCGCCTCCGACATGGTTTGCACGTTGTCAAACCGCGTGCGAGATCGCTCTTCGTCGTCGCTCTCGAGGATGCGCTGCTGGAACTCTTGCAGTTGCGCGCTGCGAATATCGATATGTGCTTGCAACTGTGCAATGGCATCGCAATGCTCTTCCGCGTTTTCGGCTGCAAGTTTATCGAGTTGTTCCTGTAATGCGGCGCGATCCTCTAGCAGCGAGTCGCAACTCAACCGGGCGCTGATCAGATTCACGTGAATCGTCAACTCCTGCTGAATCCACGGGCCTAGACGCTCGACTTTGCCCTTTAAGCGTGAATCCTGCACGTTCTTACGCAGGGCAAGCGCGTCTTTGAGGCGCTTAGCGGTGGATGCGGCCTCCTCCAGTTTGCGCTTCCATACGTTCTCTTGCAATGTGTGCTTGCGCTTCATGTTGACCATCTCGTTCTGCCGCTTGCGCTCCTGGTTCTGCAGCTTCGACAGCTCGCGCTCACGATTCACCTTCCACTTGCGGAACTTTTCGCCTTCGGCGCGCATCGCACGCACCAGTTGGACTTTCTCGGCCTTCGCGCGTGAGATGTCGACGTTTAATTGTTGGATCTTCGCCACGTCCTTCTCCTTCATCTTGATCAGTCGCGCTTGCTCGTTCACCTTGCGATTCAATTCATGCAGCTGGGCTTCCAACTCCTGTACGCGTTTCCGTCGCTGTTCGGCCAGCTTGCTGGAAGCACCTTGTACCTGCACCAGCTTGAGTTGCTGCAGCAGGTCGGCCTTCTCCTTCTCCAGTTCCGCGATCTTGGATTGATCCTCGGCTAGCTCCTTCAAATCCACCATGTTATCGACGTTGGTCGCAATGCGCCGAGCCAGCTCTTCTTTCTGCGCCAAGATCTTGGTGACTTGTTGGAATTGCTCGTTCATAGCGATTTGCTTGGCGGTGTGGCAGGTCTGCTGTGCCTCGATCTCCTCCTGGGTGATGTACGTGATCGTCTCATCCTTCATCTCTGAACGCTCGAGCGTCTTAATCTCCGCTTCGTTCTTCTGGTTTTCTTTATCGATCGCCGCAAATTGATTATCGATGTTCTTCAATGCATCAATGTGCGCTGCGATTTCATTCGTACCGTTGTCATGAATGCTCGTTTGCAGATTCGTGAGGGTGGTTCGATACTGGTCTTGCAAGGTGCGGAACTTCTGCGACAGTTCTTCATGTGATGTCTGCATCACATGCAGGCGCTCATTCAGGATCGCAACTTGCGAAACGGTCGTGTGGAGCTGCTTCTTGAGATCGGCGTTCTCATCCTTTAGTGCTGCATGATCACCATCCATCACACGAACGCCGCCACATTCTGAGCCAGTGTACGCAAGTTGATCCAGTTTCAGGCGCTGAATTTCTTTGCGCAACCGATTGAGCTCGGCGGCATTCGGATCCTCGTTTACAATGGGCTTATTCTTTATCCTGCGAGCACGATCCGCATATCGCAGCGTCGATATCGTCTCCTCCACATTGTAATCGGCTGGGCTCACACACGCTACCATCATGGTGACGCTGTTGCCACCCAGCGAATCTTTCAAGAGACGTGTGAGAACACTCTCCCGATAATTGACGTAACTTGGTACTCCTCTATCGTCGCCCAACGCAGAAATTACATTACCCAGAACAAACAACCCCTTGTTAATATTCACACCTTCTTTAAAGGTTTGTCCTGTGGCACCGGTTTTTTTGGATCTCTCTGATCCTGCCAAATCAACAAGGTGGAACTTCGCTGTTTTGCATAGCCCCGTGTTCTTATCAGTCATGCTAATCAAGATCGTAAAAATCGCATGACTACGAGAACTCTGTGCGTTCATATTGGTGCTAGAAGTTGCGCGACCTTTTGAACCTGCGTATAAGTTCTTGAAAACATCTTCGACGGACTTAACAGTTACTTCAGTTAAGCCGGGTATGAAGACGCCCCGCTTTATATCCTCGCGAATTTCTAGCACACATTCTTCTCTGGGTTTAGCAGCAAGAAGATCATAGAGCACCTCTTGATAGAGCTCCACAAATGATACTGAGACGTTAAAATCAATGGAAAAACTGTCTGTGATATGTTTAAAGATATCATGGACTGCATGTGGGATTATACCCATGTCACCTTCCCCACTATACGCAGTGCCCATTGAATGGGTTTTCCCTGTTTAAAGCAATGTATTGCTTAATTTGAGTTTTTAATTGATTGAAATCACACTCACCAGAACCAGTCTGCCCATACGCTAATATGGTGACATTGTACCCCTTAAACAAATTGGGAACAAGCTCCTGCACCGACTGCCGGTAGAAATCGTCCTGGGAGGTATCGGCGTCGAACA
>JARJDR010014668.1:0-13291 GCA_030264135.1 Myllaena sp. GC000078 | reverse complement strand
TGCTAAGCTCCCGGAAGTGAACTCGAAACTCGTAAATATATCAAGCGGCAGGCATTATAGTATTTGCACATTGTGGCCGAGCGGCAGCGCAGCGCAGCACACATTTATCTCATATATCCATGCTTAACCTTATTGCGCCAAATACATCACTGCACCTCCTTGTATGCCTTCTTGCTGCGATCGCCATGCATGCATTTAAGTGCCGCGGCGCAGAATTATGAAAATATGCGGGCAATGCGTGCGCGCGCCCCGGCCGCATATGCACGATATAAATATGTGCATTATTGCCGATGCCGCGTACGCCAGTCGTTGATGTATGGGCGTCGTGCGAGAAATTTATAAATTTCATGGCGCAATTCATTAATTCGCGACACTATAATGACGGCAGCCAATGAAATGCAAAAAAGGTTGGCTCGCGCGCGATTTTCTAGTCGGGCTCACATATGTAAATCGCCACCCATCAAATTGGCATGCAGAAGCACCAACAAAACGCGTTTCATTATTTTTTGTTTTAGTTGTGTAGAAGTAGCGATATTAAGCGAGGCAGCATGCCCGCCGGCGACACGTGCTGCGCACCGCACTTATTTGAATTCTTGCACGAGCTTCTTCATTTCGAAAGTAATTTCCAGGCGCGCGCGCGCGCGTGTATACATTGTTATTGATAGAAATGATTATGTTGCTCAATGTGTGTATGTCAATTGTGCGTGGATTTTAGGCGTAATTTGGATTTTTTTCATGGATGATTGACCGCGGCGCACGTAAACGGTTCCTTGTGGTTTTTGTTAATCCGACGCGGGCGCGCGGCTCTGAATTAATTTTTGATATGTCTATCAAGATATTGATTTCTTTGATACCGAGGTTAATGGAAAAGTGATCCGAAAATGACGATAAAAATCGTACGAGACGCAAGCAATTACCTCGCCGAGAGCTAGAGCAACAATCGCGACATCTAAGCTAAAGCGCTCGTGATCTATAAAGGTATTTAGATCAAATAGATCTCAATTGCCAATGAAGCAAGCAGACACTCTTCTTGACTACCGGCACCGCGATGCGGCGCAAACATGTACGAGTATAGTGTGTAGTACGGCACGCCGCCGATCACAATACAATAATAAGCGAGCCACTTCGCCTCTGCGCGGTAATGGCAGAAGTACATCGCTGATAACATCACGTCACTCATAGCATAGTACGAAGAACAAGCCGACAGACAAGCTGCCCAGAGGCACACGAGAAGAAGAAGGAGGAGGGCCGCGAGCTGATCGAAATAATCGATATGTAACCAATTGGAATTTGCCAAGCGTTGGTTGCACTGACAATGAGCGAGATTTGTCAAATAAACATTCGCCCTGTATAATAAGTTCTAAGTAAGTAATGCGTTGTATATTGGTTGCGTTTTCCAAATGCATTTCACGAGCAAACGCTATTACGATAAATGTAAGTGAAGTTAATGAAGGCGTGATTATCCTTCCCAGCATCCCGCATCCGTTGTTTGTTGGGGTTGGTTGGCGGTGTGCGTGACGATCGAGACGTGCCCTCAGGCGATTCGTCGCTAACGAAATACATCGCATCCCTAATCTACATGTGGGGCGTATAGTCTTCAAAAAGAAAAAACGCAAAAACTTTCCCGTAAATCGCTTAAAATCCTTTTTATTTTTCAATCAACATTACTTATCAAGTGTATTAAGTTAAACCTTTTGTTTCAATAAAAAGTTTTGGGATGATTATGAGTAATTTCGGATGGTTTACGAAGAAGTAAATAATATCTCGCATGCGTGAAAACCGCGTTCAGTTTGCATGTGTGGCATACGCATAAGATGTACTCGTACACGCCGGTGTTTTATTGTAGCCCCGTTTTAATTATAAGAACACAGCCCCGGGGGCCGTACGGTAGCCGCGCCCGAGATCCGCGGCGACGGCGGCGGCGGCTGGACCAAACCCATCCTATCTGTAGATGCATGCCATGCGCATAAGCGATACGTGCGCGTGCACCTTCATCATTATTAACGTTGTCCGATGTGTTCGGGCTATAATCTTGGCGTTATAAATTCCATATTGATAGGCGCGCGCGCACATACGGCTGCGCGCGCGGCCCCCGTCGGATGCTGGCGGGCAGAGCGGTGAAAACAAAAAGGATTGCTTGATATATACAGGTACAGGTCACATTCATCTTCAATTTGCAAATCCACCCAACCACTAACTATTCACGATACATTTTCAATCATAATAAAACTAAGCAGCATCCAAACGATTTTAATTTAGTATGGTTGATTAATTAAACACCCAGTGTGTGGTTCATTTAATTTCGAAATTAATACAAGTAGCGATATGAGTACATTGCACCTTCTTCAGCAGCCAGGTATAATATGTACCCGCCTTCGAGTCGCGTCGCCATTATTGTTTCGAAGCGATCGCGAGATCCTCCGAATAGCGATCAATCGCGCCTGCTGCAGCAGCAGCAAAACAAAGAAAAAGTTGAACGGCAGCCGAGGCACGTTCGTACCCAACGTATCATCCTCCCGCGGAGAGCGTGTGTTATTACCGAATCACTTTCATTATCGATGCTGCAGCCGAGCGGCATCATCAGCGCGCCGCGCAACCACATCGCGCCCCGAAGCTATTGATTGTGGTGGCTAATGCATAAAACGCAGCACGTAGGAACGAACGCGCAGCCACGCGCATTATTAATGCACGAATAACGAGTATATGCATTATATGTGTGCATGCACGCATATACCGGTAGCACAATGTGAATGATGCGCGATGGGTGATGGGCGAAAGGCAAAACACACCGTAATATTATAATATTAGTATTATAAGGCGTGCGCGATGGACGTTTTGGTACGAAACGCGGCGCTCCAGAAAATTACGAAACCGTCAAAATGCGGAATTTTAATGCGCTCCGGTCCGGTGTCCAACCTTCTTGATCGATGCGCGGATGAGATGATGGGCTGGCTTGCAGGGCGGAAAAAAAGTCCAAGCTGCCGAGATTGATTACCTCGGCTACTGTGCGCGCACACTTGACGCATGGCGTATGATCGCCATGGTATAAATTACGCATGCATAGAGAGATTGGTGTGCGGCCCATCGGCGATCGTAATAACTGTTCTCAAATTATAAATTATTATAATGCAGTCTAGCATCGATTAAGATGAATATCGTAAGCACCTACCTTTGGCGGAGTCGTTGGTTTTCCTTGCTGCGTCAAATTTTGGCATACAAATTAATTTATACCAGGATTTATACCAGGATAATTTGATCCTGAAATGTGCACTGCAACAAGGACATGCATACAGAAAAGGAGTGTAACTATTTATTTTTACTTTTCGGAATGGTTGTTTATGAGTAAAAAAACATAATTTTATCGTTTACGATCAGTATATTTATAAAAACTCATTATATGCATATATAAAAATATGGGTTTCGTGTATAAAAATATAAGCTATCGTATCATAAATGTAAACGTCATAATTTATGTGTAATAATTGATTCATCGCCATATATACTCGTTATTTATTGATAATATAAGTATATTATGCACGCGGAATGTTTCAATTTTTCGATTTCCATCGAATGTCTCAGCAGCACATATCATTAGTGCCGAAACACCTCGGCACAAATAATTTTGGTCAACGCTCAGAGAGAGTACGAATAAAATGGTCATTAAATAATCAATAAAATAATACCTATGTACAATAATATAGAAGTAAATTGAGCCAATTAAATCATGGTCGCCGATATGTTTATAAACTAGTAAACAAAACAAAAATTAAATTAATAGAATATGCATAATATAATTATAAAGAAAATCACAGAACTTTTTATATACATTTCATAACAATCAAACGTTATTTTCAAGCACACGATGCAAAAATTTGATACCAATTGAGCCACTAAATACCAAATTAAGTTGCTGATCAGTTTTAATCGTTAAGTTAAATACTTGGCTATTATTTGAATTGTCAATTGGCTTTTGTGCATTTCGCGTATGTATGCACGATGCATGTATGCCGTATAAGCTGTTTGCATTGTACTCAAGTCCTATATTTATACAAACGGAGTCGGGCGCGCAAATAATACACGCGCAACATCGTTTGCTCTCGAATGACTAAATACCTTCATCTTGGCGAGCGCCGGATCGATGCGAAGCTTATCTATCTCGTCAACTGGACACCGGCGTCGCCGTCAGTCGCGCCTCCTTCTTCATCTTCGGCTTGCCGGTGTGCAGGAAGAGATGGTTCTTCAGGTTGGTGTGCTTCGAGAAGCCGCGCGAGCAAATGTGACATTTGAACGGCCACGAACCAGAGTGCACGTACATGTGCGAGCGCAGATCGCCGGGCGTCGGAAAGGATTTGCTGCAGAGGTTGCACTTGTGCGGTTTGTCCTGCAACAATAAAGCGATTTACATTATTAGACACGGGCAAATGCATCACATCTGCAAGATTCGTTGCAGGAGTATAATTATAAAGCAATTTTTGCAAAAATTTGCATGCGTGTATGCAACAGTGTAGTACATACACCGTGAAAAGGGACGCACCTTATTGTTCTCGTTAGAGAGAAAAAAAATTAATATATGACTTGTTATGATTGTGTGTCTGACAACCATTAATATCACAAGTGGTTGGGTTGGCGGGAGGAAGGAAAAAATAATGCGTTGCATTTCCATTTGATTATCAGCATAGGTGAATCTGTTCTCACACGCATAATTTATTAGAACTGAAGGCAGCAAGCAACCAGTGGAGTGGACTGCATTCCACTCGAAAATGAATGCACACCGCGCTCTCTATTAGATGCGTGCGTAATAATGGTTTTCGTTAACGGTGGGCAAATGGGATGGATGCATCCATATTCGACCAGTAGTATATCGAGAGCAGCGGCCGAACAATGTGTCTATTCGTTCCGTTCCCAATTCCTCTCGATTCTATTGTCTAAACCGCGCGCGTACGAGAAAGGCGCGCATCGCCGGCCCGGAGGGCATTTTTAATCAGTTCGCTTCTGTGTTCGTTCCTACCGCCATTCTACTTGCTACGAAGTGCGAACGAAATTACATTAACGCTTTATTGTTCTGAGCTATTGACGATGAAGATGATGATGATGATGATGGGGATTGAATGAACTGCCCGTTGCTCGCACCTATATCCGTTTGACCGTTATGACGCAACCGACACCACAAAAATCAACCGTCGCCTAAAACTTATAACTTACCTACACACTTGTCCGCATGCGTTCCCAATAAGTTAACACACACTACATCGCAATATATAGATTATATCTATCGGCGGTTAATGGTACCAGTGGTGGTGGAAGAAGAAGAAGAAGAAGAGGGACCCTTTGAAAGAATTAAGAAGGCAAGTGGTAATAGCCGAGCGAGGGCCGGAAGTCGAGAGCACCTGTTGCGCAGCGCAAAGGCACCTTACTTTATTTTCACAATGCTCGCGAACGCGCCCGCCCGTCCGCTCGCCAAGGGAGAAACGTCTTCGATTGTTTCCCACATTCCCACACACCCAACCGACCTCGCGACGTCCGTCTTCGCCGCCGCCGTCGTCGTCGCAACGGTCGAATAGCAGCCGCGCACCACCGTGGGCACTTAAGTCGAGTACACGCGCACGCACGCAGGCAGACGCAGACGTCCAGACGGATTAATTTCCAAGTGCGCCGCTTAATGAACACACCTCGAGACGCTACAGAAATTTTCGAAATAAATCTCCAGTGTTCCCCCGGCTTGGATTCGTTCGATTCGATGAATGACTACATTAGATACTAATTAATCACAGGGCATGAATGAGATTAATGTCACCGGCCCACTTCCTTTTCATCTCATTCGGAAAGGCAACAACTTAATCTCTGCGAGTATACAAGATTGTCATAAGAACCATATGCACTTCTAACAATGACCCAGCGGAATTTTATGCTTCATTATACGTTTCCTCCTTGGATTCTTAAGTGTTGCGTATATCTTTTTTTTATCGTACAGGTGCACCCCACATATGCCCATATGCCACTCCACTCCACTCAGGGAAGGCGAAGGAGGCGAAGAAGTCGAGACAGTCCGTCCGCTCATCATCAGCCAGCGCGCTCGATTTTTTATTATTCTTCATTATCCGTTATTATAGGTGCGCGCCACCATGGGATTACGAGAAGAGCGTAACAGCATAATAGCGCACGGGAGCACCACCGTCTGTACACAACAATGGATCCCAACAACCTGTTGCAACGGGCAAGAAGACGAAACGAAAAACACCACCCAACACCCGACTTGAAGGTTGAACTTAAACTTATAAATAACGGGCGATGGAAAAGCCAAGAGCCAAGTTTATCAAAAAATAGATGTGGCAGAAGACAACCCACAGGTTCATCGGATGCCACCCTTCCATTGAAGAGTGAAAAGGTAAACTAAACAGCAGCCCCATTAGCCAACTACCAACTGACGTTGAAGCCGAAGATCGCGGATCGTTATGAAATTGGATAAGTTTATATGCGGACGGATTCCGATGGGCTCCCATAGATCAACGGCCACTTACTTGACGGAGGCAAGCAAGGTGGAAACGTCAACATTATTTTTTATCCGTTTTTTTCTTCGACTATCCCGCAGGGCTTTCTTCGGTTGAATGCCATATGTTTCTCAATTTCCGCGACATCTGGTTTTGTTAGTATCAATAATATCTTGCCGATGACGGGTTGAATGAAATTAAGTAAGTATTTAGATTTCGAAAAACCAGCGTTCAAAGTTATAAGAAAAAATACTGAAAACCTAGTTATGACATCGAATGCAGATAGCATTCAAAGATAATATTCAAATGGGTAATGCAAAAATGTTCACGCGAGATAATAGCAATTTTACAACGTCTTAAAGGCGGTGTTGCATTACAAATGCGACTTGGGGCAAGTCCATAAACGCACAATTGATTCGCGCTGCTTCGCTTTGTTGATTTTTCCATACGTTGTGGTAAAACGTATTGTTACGATTCGTTTCGTTAATGCATCCACCACACACACGCTTATTGTTTGTTTCTTATCGGCGTTTTTCTCACGTTGATGATGCGTGCAATCCGTGAGCAGGGCGCCATAACGTCTTACAACGAAAGGGAACAAACGGACGTTCCGTTCAGGTACTTCCCCCTTTTACGAAACGAATTCCACCTGTTGGTGTGGATAATTCCATATGTGGGTATGTTTATCCTATGTACGCATGTGAAAGGTGGAAAATGAGACTTCGAGAAAATTTCGAGCGTGCGTGCAACGGACGGAAGCGCAAGCGAGCAGTAGGCAAAAGGCCGTTGCGGTTCACGGCTGGCTGTGTGCGGGTTCAAGGAGGCGGTCGCCTAAGAAAGGGCGATGAGCAATAAGGTGGAATAATAAGGAGAGTCATGCCCGTCAACAGGTGAAAACGTGGGGGAGACTTCCCATTGCATATGTGTGATTCACGCACGGCGCTCATGTGTGACCGATGTTCAACGTTTTCTTCCAAATTCCCGCCCGGTTCTCACGGCTGCGTCTTATTCTCACACTTATTTAACGATACGTTGATTCCAGTGAGTACAGGGTGTGCCCTGTTCATTCATTTTGTAAATAAATGTATATTCGTTAAGTTAGTCGGTTTAGTGTTTGAGGAGTCTCCTTGTGAGTTTCCTGCCCAGTGCCCCACATAATCAAGATATCGCAACATATTAGAAGATGATACATCATACATATGCTATTATGGATATAAACTCCGTGTTTTGTGAGCTTAAATAATCACAAATTGATATTAGAGACGGAGATGGCGAGCAGGGAATTTGTGCGTAGTATGCGTATGCCGTGTTGTGCGTGCATATTTGAACAATTAAGTCGCCTCTTACTTTGCTCCTCCTCGGCCGCACTGCCGTTGCCGCGCTGCTTTACTTTAAACATTGCATTACGCGAACGCGCTCAAAAGGCCTCACTAATATACATAATAATGCGCCGCATGCGAGTCATGTGGGAACCAAAAACAATAGGCCAAGTCTGGCTGGCTGGGCGGTTAGAATGATGAGTCGTCTCGTTCGTCTCGTTGGCCGGTGAAAAACAATGCAATGCAAAGAGACACATACACCGAAACGGCGCACAGAGCCATACCCAAGATCATAAAGTCGTCATTGAACGGATTCATTGAAAGGAGTGAAAGTTCAAGGATTTTTTAACGCCATCATCGCAACCGCCGAGTTTTTATTACTTGCTATTGCTAATTATTTACGAAAAACCGACGCGCGTTTGTAATTGTTAATTAAGTATCACGATTGTTTGTTATGGCTGAATTAAAAATTATTTTTGATTGTGTGCATAAATAAATAAACGTTTAATTTGCTCTGTGAGATATCATTTACTTATTAATATTGAATTGAATTGTTGCGACTTACCTTGATATGCGTCATTCGATGATAGTAGAGATTGGATGAAGCCGTAAATCGCTTCAGGCAGACGGGGCATTGATGCGGTTTCTCGCCGCTGTGGATGCGGCGATGCGTATTTAGCGAAGAAGACGTGCTGAACCCTTTGCCGCACACCATGCAGACGTGCGGTTTTTCGCCTGAATTCGCAACACAAAAACCAAGACAAAATATTGATGATGAGTTTTGCCAAATCGTTAAATAATACTCAATTAGTGAGACCACAATGATTCCAAACTATTTGGAATTCGGATATTATTTGCATGAGCTTCCAGGAAATCGTCCTTGAATCATTGCTACTCGTTCAAAGCGGAAATCAGTAGGATTCTCCAAATTACCTGTATGCGTGCGCATATGCCGCTTAAGTAGCGATGGCCGGTCGAACGCCTTCGCGCACACCGAGCACGGAAGGAGTGTGCGTTCGCGGGGTCGGGCGCGCGGCGTCGGCGCCGGCGTGTGATTGTCGGGCAGATCGCCCTGTGAACTCGCCGCCGACGAATCTCCCGAGACCGATTTGCCCTCGTCCTCGGCGCTGGGCGGCGATGCGGATAAGGCGCGCGACAGCAGCGACATGGACAAATCGAGCGGTGAGTCTGCAAAAGAGCAACAACGCCAACAAATAAACCAACCCGTTCACTACGCCTTATTATACAACAATTAGTAGAGATTTCTTTCGGCCGCGCCATACATACCTTCGAGTATCGAATCCATGGTTTGACGGTAGAGCGAGGCGCGCATACGCACGAAGAAGAGCTCCTCGGGTCGTTCGGGCAGATAGTAGACGAGCAGCTCGGTGTCGGGCGGGATGGGCTTCACCGCCTCGTAGACGGGCTCGCCGCGCACCTTGGTCGCCACCAGGTTGACGTTCGGCCCGAAGGCGTTCGCCACGCGCAGGAAGCGCACCCAGTTGCAGTGGCGCACGTTGCGCGCGCCCGTTGTTGAGATTTCGTCGTAGCATCCGAACCGGTGTCGAATCTGCAAGAGCAAAAAAACCAAGCCATTGCCATTAAAATGAACAAGCAACTCAACACCAACAAAATGCCAACTGGACACTGGGACGGACCATGATATATGCGAGCTGAATTACGCGAAACAATAGAGACGAAACGGCAGGAGGAATGCAGAGCGCAACAAAAACCCGAAACGCATTCGGCAATTTGGCGCTCTGGCGATCGGCGCGTTAATTTGCGACGCGTTACGCTACGCGTTAATTATGTCGTTATAATACCAAGCTGGCTCGCCGCTCTTTAACCAGCGCCCCTTTTTTCCGCCTCGTTCCACTTGACGCTTTCGAGACATTCCGCTGGTCAATCAGCCAAGCGCAGATTAATCAAATCAGTTGTAATACTGCACCCCGATGGACGATATCTCATGCTCAATTACTAATAGCCCAGAAATGGAGTGTGTGCGTGGTGAATACCACAGTAAGCACTTGGCGGCGAAAGATCTAAGGAAGGGTGATAGCCGTCCGTGCCGATTATGGCGACCAACGAGCGTTCCATTTCATTTTTTCCTCCGTTGCGAATGAGTTACATAGGTAAAGTACATCATTTCTTCAGTAGCGAAAAACGGATGCGAAATAATAAGTGCGCCATCACCTTTTACCCGAGTTCGGGGAGCACATAAGTTATTCCAGCGCTGCTGCCTTGGCGGACGAGCAAACAAGGATTTTATAATAATATCGGGGCGGCGCGTCGGTCGCTTTGTCCCATTGTCTTTGCATCGGGAGCCCCGATCGTTCCCATCGCCGCGGTTTACACGCGCGCGCGCGCGGGCTACTGGTCAGACGCGACGGACTCCTTGAAGTCCGCCGCCGGCCCCGGCCGGGTCGCCGCGCTTTGCATTCCTGCTTCATGAATGCGCATCGTTTTCTCCTCATTTCCAGCCGCGACCGAAAATCCATCAGACGAATTGTCCAAATTTCACGAAAACCCATATTTCGAATTCTCTATCCTTGAATACCCTTGAATAACTTCTTATCTCTCGATATGCGTCTTATATCAATAAAGCAATATAAAGTAATTCATTAGGTTGTATATTGTTTCTTTTTCCCATCGTGAATAGTTTTTAATAACTTCATGCCTTCTAAGTAGGATCACATTCGCAGCCGTTGTGAATGTGTGTACGATATTATTAGTTACATCCGTTGAAACTGGAACTGAAACTCGTTCGGAAAGGAGTGTGGCGCATTTGGTGCGCCTAGGAGGCGCGCTAATGAATCAAGGCTGCATCATCGCTGGCATTTATAATTAAAATCTGTGAATTACTGAATATTGCGTTGCGTGCGCCCCGGCATATATGGCACCGACAGTTTTTTTATGCGGTAATTAGCGCTTCCTATTCTCTCAGCTCGTTCTCACCTTCACTCGCTTAGTCGTCTATAAGTCTGTACTAACACCGAATAGTAACATCGTAATGGTAACACGGAGAATCGTTATATAACATTATCATCTTCCGTTTTGGAGCCGTATTATTACCGATGATGCCAATCGTCATGGCGTAATTGTCACCATCGGTGTTTCCATCACCGCGTCGCAATTATAATAATTGCCGTGAGTGCCATACGCTACATTTTTTTCTCGTCGATAAAATAATGGCGTCTTCCTATGCAGGTCGGTGTCTCGAGTCGAGCGTCCGAGCGAGATCGTATATAAATTTTAATTTATTATTACGCGCAGATAAAAGATAAAGAAGTGTAGTTAAGTGGCATAGTGGAAGTGTCGATATATGGCTATTTATAATCATTCGGCTCGTTCGGCGTACTGGGCGATGCTCGAAAAATTCATCATCATCATCTTCATCTTCGTCGTCGTCGACGTCGTCGTAGTCATAGCAGGTAATTGTTTCCGAAGATCCTTGCGATACGCGACTTGGGTGGAGCGCACGCAAACACCTTGTAAGCGGAGCGCTGCGAGGCGCTCTCGCTCGCCGAAGAGATGAAGGCAAGGCGCACGGTGCCGGCTACTGAATATAAATTAAACGCTGCCCCGTCATCGTTTGTTTCAGCGCAGTGCAGTGCGTTTTCATATCGTTCGACTCCATGATGCATATGCATATGCATGGTACCCGTAGGACGATTGCCTCTGCATGCTATGCAGATGCAGATCGTTCATCTTGTATCAGCGCGCGGAGGAGGCGCGCATCGGCCACGGCCTAATAGCGCCCCAAGGGGTCCCGAATTACACACCGCACGGTTCTCTCACATACATCATCGCCTACGTGCTTTTCGCCTCTTGCATACAACTCATCATCGTCTCGATTAAAACTGCACCAAACAAAAGAAAGAATTTTTTCCAAAATGGATATCATTGCTAGAAAAATATTGCTCTATGCAGAAGGTTGTTACCAAATTGTTTATGTTTGATTTTGTGTTATTGCTAGCGGCTCTGAATACGGCGAAACGAGTTTGGCAGGCAATTAATGCGGCAAAGGAAAAAGGAAATCACAGCCGCACTGCAGATGGAGCTGGAGCAACCAACCCTTTTACAGCCACGCGAACGAGTGCCGCCAAGAGTCAAGAGATTAGATCAACATCTATGACTCAATTAACTTTTTTCTCCCCTCGTTCGCACACTTGAACTTGCATACAAACTTATATAGGTATTTGGTTCTCTCATTGATGATTTTTTGCTCTTTTCTTGCATCTCGCACTTTGAGAGCGCCAAAGTAGTACGGATGAGGCCTGTTTTGGGGATCCTTCGGAAAAAACGAAATGGGATCGCAGCGCGCGCGCGCAGTTTTGGGTGGTGCCTAGCAAAAACAACTTGAAAAACTTAATGAATTGTTTGCTTTTAACCAGGGCGGGCGCTTCGGCAAGATTAATGAATTACCAAATGAATGAATCAATTAAAGTCATTCATGTTTTGCTCCTTTTCTTAAGTGGTTTTTTTATAAGCGCGCGCATGGATTAAAATAAGTCGAGGAAAAAAAGAAACAGGGAGCGCGCAGTAATCTTCTAGGTTTCGAAACGGAACATATCGGATCGCTTTCACGACTTGCAGCAGCAAATGCCATTTTTCATTCGCTGATTGAACTTCTGTTTAAGGACGTTCGTTCGTTACACATTATAAAACGCAGCGCGCGCGCGAGATGAAGTATTTTACGACGTCCGCGATCGAGCGCGCCCAAATCGGTAATGAGCCGGTTAATAACTGGAGCGTAGAGTAGTCGGATGGTCCAGCAGCGGTCATCTGCGGCCATCCGACGCAACAGTAGCAGCTCATAACCGGCCACACCCAAAACCCAGCCAGGTGAAAGACGGACGGACGGACGGACGGACGCACAATTATCTTTCCTGTTTGCGCGAGCGCGCGTTCGCGTGGTCATCTCTCTATCGGGTTGCGGAAAATGTAGACGGACGAGATTCGCGGTGCGGCGCGGACACCCGTTATTACATCCTACATACTATATCCCAACTCGCAACCAACAGCGTGTGCCATACATTAAGCGCGCGATTTTTGCACGGCTTTGTTCACTGCCAACGTGTTCATTCGTATGTATGTGCATGATGAACGCCATATAGAGAGCGCAGGCCATCGGTCAGTTCGCTATGAGCCCCGGAGCGCTCCTAGTCCGAACCAACACCAGCAGAGAAGAAGGCGAGCCGCAATGTTGAAAACAAAACGTCCGAAACGGTAACACGACATCCAAGCAAGCCAACCAACACAGTCAGTGTGTGTATCCTGGCGGTGAAGGAAGGCATCCGAACGAACAAGCCAAACGCGAGCTTTCGTGTGTTGGAAAATAAGTGGCAGCAGAAAAGCGGGGCGCCCGCGGGCGCTTCGTAAATGCGGATGGATGGATGGATGCGATGTGGATGTGGATGGGTATGGATATGCGGCGCGGCTGCTGTGCTGGTTTGGAATGCTACCGATACACTTCTTAACTTT
>JARJDR010014667.1:0-31296 GCA_030264135.1 Myllaena sp. GC000078 | reverse complement strand
GAGGAAGACGACGAAAGGCCTCCGTCGTGTATATATCAGTTTGAGGGATCAATGACGAGTGAGAAATACAAACGCATCGCATCCGAAGCGCTGAGTTAATAGGTGTTGGACGATAACGAGCGTCGCGACGCCGATAACGATGGGGTACGTAAATATACTCGAAACGGAAAATGCATGATCAATGCCAAAGCGGGGCAAGCGGAGTGGAGTGTAAATCGAAAATGTTACGGCGGCACCGACGCAATAATATTGGCAAAAGATATCGCCACAGGAAATTAAATACATGCCAATAGCAAGCAGGAATCAATGGATGTTATTGTGGCGGGGGTGGTAAACAATTTAAGTCTACGCGTCCGCTCCGTAAAATAATTCGATTCATCTTGTGTGTATCTTGTCTCTCGTGTTGAAGAAGAGAATTTGGCGAAAGTGCATAGTGAGCATTGGTGCACATGCGCTTGTTAGCTAGCCGATCGCGCATAAGAGGCAATCAGTGGCTTGTCACTGCGCGTTATGCCCGAGCGATGGAGCATGCCCCCAAAGCGTCTACACTCGCGAGTGATGGATGACCACAACCACACCACTTGTGTCCCATACTAGCTCAGTCGTCCAAGCATGCGCAAAACGCGGCAAATTAATCCCCAAATTTATTTTCTATGATTTTAATGTAATTTTCCGTTGTTCCTTGTTTCTTGTTGCTTGTGTAGTTTTATGCATGTAGTACCTATGGTACACATAGCTATGTATCAGCAAACCGGGTCTCATTCCTGTGCTCCGCCCGCCGTCCGAAGACAAATCGAATGTCAGCCGCTAATAAGTATCTAGCGATCGCTTGGACAAATGTATTTCCTCGCCGCCGCCTCGTTCTTCTTCTTCTTCTGCGGCTGCTGTAATAGCCTTGCGCTGTTGAGCCTGAAGGCACTTTTCACTCCTACCCTACCCAAGCACAAACTATTACAGCGCCGCTGCAACCTTTTCCAACCAATTCCAATTGGAACGTTAATGATTTGCTTCCAAGTCTAAATAAAATTTTTTCGCCCGCCGCGCTGTGGTCTTTTTCGGCCTGCTATAAATAAACATAGTTGATGGTTTGGAGCAATTCCGTGGGAGGATTTTTGCCCACGAGCGGCGACATGCGACATAAAAAGCGAATCGGGCGCGCTTCCACAGCTGACGCCGCCGCCACTGCCGCCGCTCGCGCGCGCGCCAAATTGGCATTTAATTGAAAAAGTCCTCATTCATATGCGGCCGATGTAAAAAAAAATTAAAAGCCAGCGTCAATAAAAAGCGCCGCGTTCGTATTATTCCACTCTGGTGCGCAATTTTATGATTTCTCTCCGCTCTCCCTAAATTTTTTTCCGCCGCTGAAAATTTTCGATACATTTCTAAAATCTCCACGTCCGTCAACACCATGGCTGAGGAGGGAGGCAGATAACATTGTACATTGTACGTCGGTGGGTTTTTTTGTTGGTGCGTGAGATGTCTTCATTCCTGACGGCAAGGACGACAACAATGGCTTGAGTGTAATCCTTATCGTCCTCGGCGTGTCCCATCCTTGACGGGCGCACGAATCGTGTGTGCTGCGCGCGCCAGCCATGCATGATCAGCGTCCTCTTTCTTCTTCTTAGTCTGCATGCCATGCATGCAAGTACAAGTACAAACTGGTTGTTGATAGTTCTTGCAGGCGAAAGGAGGGGAAAAACACGCGCACGCCTTGTGGCTCGCGGCATGGGCAGTGAAAAATGATCGTCAGCGCCGTGCGCGCAACAAATCGTTTTTATTGCGCCCGTTTCGTGGCTTTTAATGGCTATTTCACTGTGAATCCTTATCAAATCCATACCACCATGATACTTATCTAATCCTAATCATAATAATAAGTATTGAAAAGGAGCTAAAAATTAATTTGATTACGCTTTGGAATTACGCAAGAGTATTATTGATGATTATTTGACGCGCCATCCGACGGTTAACTTTTTCCGTTTGCGTATTAGAGCAGCGCCAGTAGTGCGTACCACATTCATCAACATTTAGTAACACCTGACTGTGATCATTCATCACGCTAGCAGCGCGCGCGCAGGCGACAAATTAACACCGTTTTCGGTCCGAAAATTATGCATTACGCACGCGAGACGCGACGCCAATGCACACAGTTAGCAACAAATATTTGTAATTAAAGCCGTGCACGGCCTGCGTTTCGGGTGTCGTAACCGTTTGTAATTAATCTTTTATTTAGCCGCCGACCAGACTTTTTGTTTCGTGCTCGTCATTTGTTAAGATACATAATTACACTTAGTTAAAATGTTAAAAGATGCGCGCCTGGAAGGAAAACCAATTTACTAAATGCTTGGCTTCTTGGAACTACCGCGACAGCGAAGACGAAGATTTCGGTTAATCCAACGCGTACAAGAATTTCCCATAAATGTGTCAGTTACACTTCGCCAACCGTTGGAGAAGAAGAAGAAGAAGTTTGACGGGCGCGTAAAACTTCCACACAACAATGCTGGTGCTGGTGCGCTTTCGAAAACAACGTTTTCCTATCGATTGCGAACGCTGCAACGAATGATCCAACAAGTGCAGCGCCAAATAAAATACGCATCAAACGTTTGTCAACCACGTTTCCATTTCCAATTTACGCGCGGTGTAACAAGAATAACAAGTTCGCCTGCATGCCGGCCGGCGCAGTCAAATGAACCGGAGACGCTAATTACCCGCCGCATATCAACGTTGTCAACGGCTAACAAGTCGGCGCGCGCGCTCGAATTTTATTTATATTTAAACATGTCACTTTTAAATCACCGCCGCCGTTTAAATATAATCCGCAATGCATCCTATTCCTATTTTCGTGTGTGTGTGAAGTCAAAAAAGTTAGTTTTTAATCGTTTGTACGCGCTTTGAAGAAACGAAATGCTTTCCGGGGCGAACAAAGAAGGCTAAAGATTCTTCTGCGTACATTCATACATACGTATACGTAACGGGTAGATTATAAATCTCGGCGCGGGCAAAACTGCTGTAGACATCCCCCCAGCACCGCAGAACAGAGCGCAACGCGAATTAGCATAATCAGAATAATTTTCAGCAGCTGACAGACAGAAATCGTTCCTTCTGTTCCTTTTGCGGCCATTTCCCCGAATGCGAATGAATTTTTTCCGCCCCAGCCATGGCGCTAAAAAGGCGGCGAAATCATAAATAAATATTCAATTCGGGTAAGTATGAGTATTATTTTCGGAAAATTTTATTGCAGGCGTGAAGCGCTGGGTGCTGGGTGAAATCGGTTGTAAGTTATGCGTCCGCGTCTTTTGGGGGATGGAAAGCGAGGGGGGAGGAAAGTGGGAGGCATCAGCAAGGTGTAAGAGAGTGGAAACTGTGGAAACTATCAAATATTGAAATAAAATTCATCTCTCGACATCACAAACAGCTGGCACCGCTCTCTGCGCGTTCCCTGTGGAGGGCTGAACAGGCGGTGGGGTGGGAAGGGAAGGGGAGCAAGTGTAGACTTTTGGGGAGACTGTGTCGCGCGTCGTGTGTTTTAAATCTATGCGGGAGAAGTTATAAATGTATGCGCAAAGAAGAAAATATGGAAAGCGTCGCCGAGGTTGGCGAAGGAGGCGGGGGTGGAGTGTAGGGTGGCAGTAAGTCTATATGGATGGCTCCTAAACTTCTTCAGTTTCTTGTTTTCGAACAACTGAGACGACATTAAGGCAATACTGCGCGACTAAAGCATTTTTGGGTGATTTTTGCGAATTGTTCGTAATTTTCGGATTGAATGTCAACACTCTGCGCTCGTTGCGGGGGTGGGTTTCGAGCCGCCGCCGACCATTTCGCTTTGCCAACAAGGTCAGCCGCGCTACCCTCGTCTACTTCCGCATGCGTAGACACGTCACACGTCACACGTCAATCACAAATTGCGCCAAGCCCACTTTTATTCCCTCCCCCATCCCGAATACCATCACCCTTCCTTCTTTTTCTTTCTCTGCCACCAAGTTTCTCTTAAAACTGCTAGTTTTACTAAAATACTTATGTCTTGTAACTTATATAAATCAAGTTAAGCAATATTTGTAAGTATAGGAAATAAAATCGTCAAAGCGATGACGACGATGACTCGACTGACGTGGGGGAGTGAAATGTATTTGGGTCAAATATTAAAACCTCGACGGCCACGAACGAGGGCGGCTTGGAGGGCGGCGGCCATTAATCATTCCCTTCTGGATGCGTTTCCCCTCTTTCCTCCCCTTCCGCTCCCACCATCGGTTTCGGTCTCCCTCACGTCTATTTTACATCCACCGACGCCGACGCAGCCAGGAACGAACGAACGAAGAGCAGGCAGCAACAACCCTTGTGGAGAGAGCGTGTGTGACGAGTGTTTGCCGTCACGGCCACGCGGAGACGCTTGAGAATGAGATGACACAAGTTCAAAATGTACATACAACGAGAGTTCACCACTAAAAAAAGGAAGCGCCGCTCATATACACCACGCGCACGCACACCATCGAGTCAGGCGGCTAAAAATAAATATTTGAGCGCGGCATAAAAGTGTTTAAGAGGCGTATTGAATTTCATCCACGCCGAAAGGGTTGCATTTCATCATAGTATTTTTATTTAGTCAACAAGACATTATATAGATTTCCCTAATGCAAATATTTATAATATAATATTCATAATAAATTCATAGTTAGCATAATTACAAAAAAGCTATAGCAATATAGTCAATAAGTCAATATAAATAAGTTACAGACATTTAAACTTAAACTTAGTCAAATTTAACGGTTTTACATACAATACCACAGCGGTTTGATCGATGGAATCAATTGCGAAATATCATGCGCGTGTTCTTCATTCTTCACCGCCTCCACTTGTTCCTTGGGTTGTCCTTGTCCCTTGAAGGACGCATAGAAATCAGAGATATTAGTCGTATCCTCTTCTTCTTTTTCTTCTTCTTGGTCTTCTTCCTCGTTTTTAAGATGCTGAAGTTGCGGTAGTTGAGGTTCCTCGACGGCAGAAGACTTCATAATACGCGCCGCTTGATGCTGCGGCGAATGGCTGAGCAGACGGCTAACAATCGACTGGTTCTCGCGACGTGCGCTGCTGACTCGCGTGCGCGGCGTGCCAGACCCCTCCGATTTCGGCGACACGGACGCGGAAGACGCCGGGGAACCGGAACCGGACCATACTCCCGACGTGGAGGATGCCGAGGACGCTTCCGCTTCGTTGTTAAAGTCCTTCTTGCAGCGCTCCTTTTTCTCCTTCATCCGCCGGTTTTGGAACCAAATCTTGACCTGGCGCTCGGAGAGGCAGAGCTCGTTGGCGACAGCGAGACGTTGGTTGCGGCTGACGTACTTGCAATCGGCGTACTTCCTCTCCAACTCGACTAGTTGATGCGAAGTGTAAGCGGTGCGAGCGCGTTTCTTCGTCGGGGAAGAAGTGTCTGTTGAGATGATTGAAGGAGCCTTGGAGCCTTTACGTGGTTGTTGTTGCTGCTGCTGCTGCTGCTGCGGAGAACCTGGGTAGTCACCATTCGGGGATACTGTAGGGTTGTAGCCGTTATTGTATTGCAGACCATAATCTATTCCAAATAAACAAAAAGTTAATTAGATAAGTAAAAAGATTTGGAAAGGATTGAACACTTACCGTATTGTTGATGTTGATAAGGTGGTAGATGATGGTATTGAGGATACTGCGGATGGACATATCCTTGCTCCATCAACTGCCTTGCTTGGAGATACTGATATCTCAGCTGTTCTTCCTGCAACCTTTGTTGTTGGCGCTGACGTAATTCAATCATCTGTTGTTGTTGCTGCATTTGCGCTTCGTGGAGTTGTTGTCTGGACTGCAGCTGAATGTAATTACTCGCTTCCTGTTCGGATTGCCAGGAAGGGCTGATACTGCCCGCCGTTGAAGAACTATCCGGACGTTGCATCTGCAAAGCCAAAAACCAATTATTACCAATTTATGATCGATTGCGAGCCTTGAAGCGGACCTAAGATGATGATGTTGATCAATCACTTACCCGATAGTGTTGCTGCTGCTGCAGAAGATGATGATTATGATAAGCCCCATATTGCGCCTCGTACTGCTGTTGGTAAGCACGTTGCCGATCCAAATCCACAATCATATTGGGCACAATCTGATTATCTGCAGGATACGGCGGCGGTGGCGATGAGCCCTCCACCGAACCAGGCGACACCATCTCCGGCTGCTGCGTCGTTATAGGTTTGATCACCTCTTGGTGCTCGATATACGCCAGGGTCTCGTCGATCTTGTTCATCTCGGCCATGAACTGCTCTTCGCTTAAACTCTGCATCTTGGCTGCACTGTTGTTGTTGTTATTGTGTTTGTCACAATCGCTGTCGATGTTTGGTGCGTTTGGCGCATCGGCATGCGGCCGTGGCGATTTATACTCGGCCGCTGTATGCAAAACCAGCCCCTCTTCCTCCATACTTGACCAATAGTTGGCGAGCGGATTAACGAAAGGGCTTAAGCCTGACTTGTTACTGGCGCCAACAAAACACTCCACAATATTTTATATTTTTATATATATTAGGATTTTAGTTGATATTAGTAGTTTTGATTTAGTTTTGTTGTTACACCCAGGACGATTGAAGAGCAACTGTCGATTGACTGGTGATGGTGATTGAGCACCGATGGCCCCGTCATAAATGACCGCGTACTAAGCCCACTTAATTTCGGGAATTGTATTGTGCGCGCGCGACTTAATGGAAGCATAGAAATTACATTGTATTATCGATAGAAGCCAAACCGGTGTTGGGTGTCGGTTAATTATCGCCTACTAGTTTTACTTTTCAAAAATTCTTGTCGCATTTGTTGCTGGCTTCTCCAACCACATACACAAGTGGATATTTTTGAATTTGATTCCTTGGAAATCACCTTGAAGAATACCTAAGTTCTTGGATGTTGTTGGAGTTGGCCGCAAACATGTTAGCGACTTGAATTTGCCCTTTTGTCAGGAGCAAAACAGGGCAATAAAATCATACCAGTAAACAAGATAGCCAAACCAAGCAGCGGTAGATCAACAAGTCGTTGCGAATCATCCACAAATAACAACCCCATTGCTTATTGTTAGTAATGCCTGTTTGCATTGCTCCCTTTTGTAATACTATCTCATCTCTGACAAATATTTGTGCAAGTTGCGTTCCAATCGAATTACTCATCTCTGAAAAATAACTACGAAACTAACTAAGCTGGTTTTCATCAACTGGTTACACCATAATTAAATCTCGGCTAATAATAGTCGATTATGAGGACAATAATTAATATAATGGGCATGAAAAGTGTGAAGAAAACGGTGCAGCAAGTAGTCTTCTTCTACCGACCGGACGAAGAGCCGAATGAATAACATTATGCAAAAGACATCGTAAATATAAACACGGGCCCCAAGTCGGAGTCGGGAGTCGAAGTCGCCGTCTTGCGTATCATAATAACCTGCTTACAACAAATTTATACGCAATGCAAGTTAATCCTCGAAATGCAAAAGTCAAACGCCAAATCCACCCTGGCGACTGGCGAGTTCCAGCGACGAGACATGGACTAATCCGGTCTGTCCGTCCGTCGATCATCGATCGACGCGAGCCGCATCGACTTGATGTCGAGACGTCCGTCCGGCGCCCCGACATTCGCCAACTTTGTGCAACGCAATATGAATGACTGCGACGTGGACGATACGATAGATATCGCAATCGTAATGGCTAATAATGAAGCTTCTCTTAAGTCTCTAAATGGATTTTAATGACTGCCAAGTGCGTACTAATGAAGAATTTCGGATTTCCGCATATCTCCCGCCTGGGATCGGAAATGCAAGTGGCCAAGTGCAGCCGATTACCTTAAATCTACAATTAATACCAATCGTAATGAGTGGACAATTATTATCAATATTTACGCATCTCTTCGGAATCAATAAAACATATTGCACGAGTTTATCGCATCCGAGCCACCGCACCGCCGCACCGCCGCGCGCATCATAATTGAATAATTAATCAAGCCTAATGTCCGCGCGCTACGAATCTAAAACAAAAGGATCCAGAAATAATGCATTGAATAATTCAGGTGTAAATAAATAAAAGTTGGGGCCCGCAAACACAATGGCCAGTTAATGAGAAGATGCCATGACATTAACGACAGATATCGGGAAAAGGGCTGGGGGAAAGGGGTTGGATATAGGTATTTGGATTAATTATGTATTTCGCCGGCCTTAATTCACCGTCCCGCGCGCGTGGGGTATGAAAATAATTCCTACTCGGAATGATACCAAATAGGATGTGAGTCACGAACAAAGTCACAGACTTTCCAAATCATACGAAATGTGGTTTGTAGCACGTAGGTAATTTCCAGCGGTTAATTGTTGGATGTGGTTTATCAGGTTTTCGGTTAACGCGCCAGCGCAAGTAATGATTAAATTGAATCCTACGTAGTAGTAGTGTGGTATTTTTCGGGTTAGAAGTCCTGCGATTCGTTGTCATCTGGGCGGGCGTCAACTTCCGGTTGCTTCCGGCCGCGGATAGCATCTACCTCCCTACCGCCCTCTGCCATCCTCCCCAAAAACATCCCCAAACAAATATACTGGCTATTCCTAACAATAAACTCCTATAAACTTTTCAACTCTTAATAGTTTAGCTTGCAAACAATAAATATGTGCCTAACATTTTGTTGCTAATGGGAATATGAAAATTAATAAAAGAAATTTATGATAATACCCAGTAATTATTTTCGTAGGGTTAGCACTTGAGAGAGAGGCTCCGTTCCGCCCGAAGAGGCGCAGAGGAAATGAAAATACTGCCGTTTAATTTAGATAAAAGCATATGTCGCCGCCTTCGCGTGTGACTCTCGTCGCTCCCAGCATCCTCGCGCCGATAATCATCTTGTCGCCGGCCATCTTGATAGCAAAATATTCAAACACCCGAAAATACTTACACTATACATTTGCTCGTACAGACCGCATTTTACAACAAATTATTTGATCTTGTGATGAAATTGAGCGCTATTAAAGCATTAAATTGCTATAATTTTAATAGAAAGCGCGCGCACATACAAGCCGCAACAGATGAAATTATAGCCTGAAAAATGAAACAAGTGGAGAGGCACACAACAAAAAAGAGCGCGCCAGCGAGCGTACGCACGAAATCGTAAAACATGTAGAAAATTGCTCTTGCGCGGAGAGCTCGCGCTGAGAGCGCCAGGCCAGGGCCTTAACGAGTTTATAATTTTTTACGTTTTCGCTGTGTGATATTCTGTTAGATCGTGCGCGCAAGCAACCGAAGAGAAGGAGGCAGGAGGAGGAGGGCAAACCGCCATGCCTTGGAAATTTATATAAAATGCAACCTTCACCTGTTATTATTACGTATGGTAGGTTTTTGGGTTGCGTCATATGCCTGGCCGCTGTGTGCCGGTGTGATTGTTGTAATTTCATCCTGCGTGCTTCTCTCACGTTTTGTCAATTGTTGTTTCGCAATTGCGCAAACGCAACGCCACGCCAGTGCAAACAGCGTTCGTCGGCGCTTCGGCGCGAACGAATTGATTTGAGTGATGGCCGCTGTGTGCGATCTACGCAAACCGCCGCCATACATCATCCCCCATCGACGTGGGTCGTGCGCCAGCCAGCGCCAGTGCTGCAGCGCTCCCCCTATTTCGCTCCGCGCGCCGCGCCGCCGTAATGAAGTCTCGCAATATTTCTACTCACTCTCCGCTTTGCGTGATTAATTCTTTACCAAACTTAAACTGTTTTAAGCTATGCCTAATTCTTACTTAGGTATACTAATATTTCCTGGCCAATTGACCTACCCTTAGGATATTACCAAAGATTACCTCACCGGAAGACCTCCGGGATAATCCGAACAGGAAACTCAGCTTTGGGCCTATCGAGTGAAATTCCCGCAATTCCGCGAATAAAACTACTACGGTGGTGCAGAGATGACGAAGCAGGAATCCGCCTGTTTTCGCGCATTGTTCGTGCCGTTCGTTCACTTCGCAAAAGCAAAAGTTTCTGCACATGCAGAGTGAAATGCACCGACACAAACGCACACCACGCGCGCACAGGCAACGCAACGGTGGCAAAGAGTAGTGTCTCGGTTCAGTGAGGTTTTCAGCGCAAAGCGCAAAGGAGAGCATGCGGACGGCGCGGCAGCAGCAGCAGCAGCCGTCCGCAATCATCAATCATCCTGAGACAATCGAGCGGCGCACAGCTGTCGCACAGCTCGACAGCCACCGGTCTCGTCGTCGGCGTCGTCGTCGTCGTCGTCGGCGTCGTCGGGGGCCTGAAACCCACACACACACACACGCACAAACACATGCACACGCAGAGAGGAAAAGGGGGCACATGCGAATCGACATCAGCATATATCGATGGTGGTCGCACACGTCGATCGCTGCCTGCCGCCAGGATATATGTATGCTCCTTTTCCCCCCAACGCTGCCAAGCCCGTGACGTGCGCTGCACTTTAGCTTTCGCATCTTGTTTGCGATTGCAAGTATTTTTCGAAATCGCAAATTCTGTCGATTCATTTCCCTAGCGCGGAACGAAGGGGTGGAAAAAACACGGGCTATCATAATCGGCTTTATTAAAATATTTATTTTGTATATATTACAACATCCCTTACTTGCTCGCGTGTGTGCGTAAAGTCCAAAGCAAGGGATGCTCATGTAGTTCATGCTCTTGCTCACCCTACCCTGCGCTGAGGGGGATGGGTGTGAAAATTTCCAAAAGGCAATAAATAATTCCTCAATGGCCCATTCAAATCCATATACAGAGTGTCCATATGATATTTATTACAACACTGCTTCAAAGCAACCCTTCAAAACTTCCAAACATTAATTACAATGACTAATTGGAATTAATCTAGTAATTATTTTCATTGGTTGAAATTTTTTAGAAGCCAGGTGGATTTCGGATCGTGTAAATGAAAATGAAAACGAAAACGAAACGAATCATAATGGTGCTTGACTAAGCGACTTGCACACACGCATTGTGGGGCGCACGAAGGGTGGTTTGGTTTGGTTTGGCTGCTCCTTTCGGTCAAACAAAACTCATTCATTCTTCCCGGCCGGCATTCATTCGACTCATTGAAAAACGTGCGAAGAGTCAAGATGCGCTCAGTTCCTATCTGGCGATGAGCGTGTTCACACTCTTAAATTTTACACTAAACTAAATAAATTCGAAGAGATTAAACTGTGTGTAAAGTGAAAAAGGTGATGCGTCGTCGGAATGGAATATGAAATCAAAGAGCAATCCACGTCGGAGTTAAATTTAGAAAACTAGTTGCAAGGACTTTTTGATGTTCGTGGCGCCATCTCGTCAGCGCGCTGCTAGTTTTCGTCCTTGGATATATTACAACAAAGCGTAAACTTGTAAGAAATTTTACGTAAAAGTAATTTAACAATAATTGGGTGTTGAATAATAACTTGAGGAAAAATAGAGTTTTTTAAAATGTCGATAGAGAAGAATTAAGGAGATTTTAGGGATTACGTATCCTGCGCAGGAGATAAGTGTTTTCTAGTCCTGTTTGCTGCTTAACCGGTTATCGTGCTGCAAGATGGCGATAGCTGTACCAACCAAGCCATAATCTATTTGCCAAATATCCCATTTTAATCATGATTTTAACAATGAGCAGCATTTTAATTACTTACTTTACTCTAGTAACTCACAATCAGTTAAAATAAAGCCTGTTTACTGCCTACATGTAAATTGTCTTTACTTATATGTATTTTTACCCTAATTAATATCTCTCATCTATGATATGTTCGTTCATTTAAAGTGCAAATCATGGCAAATATTATTCATTTTACAATCTTTTTAGATGCATCACGTTTTGGGGTGTGCAACACACAAAGAAAAGCATTCTTAGGCCGAAAAAAGGGAGCGGAAAGCATCGGAATAGCATCGCCGAAATGGAGGGGTAGTGCACAGCACACAGCACAGCACAGCATCCCATCGCGTACATCGCATAGCAACGCGGCAGCATCCGGGGGAGCCGACCGGCGCACCGTTACTCTCCCCTTGCGCGCGCCCGCGCTGCCCGCACCCTGGCCGGCGCGCTGCTAGGGGCGTCGACTTGCGGCGTCGCGGCGCTGTCTAGCGTCCGCGTCCGTCGCTTCAATTAACGGCTCGCCGCCGCGTTCGTCGCCCGCGCGTCTTTCGCAAATACTCTGTGCATCTGCCTCTAAAACGCAATAATCAACAATAGAGATTGGTGCTAAACATATTGATAATACGTGAAATAATACGTCTTCTGCCGAGAAGAGGACGAAGAAGAACATAAAGAAGATGCAAACAAGTGCAAAATAACAGCGAAACTGTGCTGCAAGCAAGGTGGGTGCATTTATAAATCGATTAGTTGCACTTCCCAAAATCCCAAAAATCGACTCTGGTAGACTGCCACTAATTTCGCATCATTAATAACCATCAGGCACGCCTGTAATCTTTGATTTCCGAACCGTTTAAATCGCCACAAGAGAAAACACAATGATGCGCTGCGTCAATCCATCCATTGTTGGAGTTGGGCTGAATTGTAACAGTTGTAAATATCGTGTTTTAGTTTTCACTGTGTCGGCCGCCATCATCATCATCATCGGCGTCATCGGCGTGGCGTCATCGGGACGGACGCCACGAAGGGGTTGAACGTGTTGCGCGTTCTCGAAAGGGACGCGCGCGCTTGCGCCGCTGCCGACATGCGCAAAACTAACGATCAGTGATTTTCGCATGGATGCCGGCAACACAAGGCAGTGAGGGTGGATGTGGATGTTGAAGAGAAGGAGGAGGAGGATCACAACCCCGCAAGCAGCAACAGCACCCCCCAATCTCTTCGCTTCTGTCGGGGCCTTTGTTGCAGCAGCGGGGATGAAATTATGCGCAGATATATTAAACGGGAAGAATCGCCTTTCGTCTTTCTCGCCACTTTTTTATGACGAAACTTTGCACATTACTTTTTGCTGCTGGAATTTTTTTGCGGTCAATTTAATTAAATTCTTCAGTATTCAGTGTTCTTCTTAGTTGGGAAAGGAGAGGAACGGCGAATGCTTCCCCGAAACTATTTTGTGCAACTAATCGTAATTGATGGATGTGGATGGTTTTCGATATTTTTTTCAGGTGTCGCCTTTTTGGGGATTTGTGACAAAATTAATGACGACGCATGCAGGTACAAAGGAGGGATGCAGGCGGATGGCGCGGCGGTGCGCTGACAATGAGTGACACAAAGAAGGAGAGCGCTTTGTTATGTAACTAGGCACATTCGTGATCTACCCTGTAGATCCGGGCTTTTGTAGTTTAAACATTTCAAAGTCAGAAGCTCGTCTCTACAGGTATCTTACGGATGGAAGACCTCTCGGCACATATCTAATAAATCCAATAATTAATTCATCTTTTTCGCTTACAATGCTTGTTAATGTCAAATTGTTGGCAAAAAATAAATTACATTGATTGCTGTTAGAAATTGTTAATTGTTGCTAGAATTATTTTTATCATAACAATTTTTAATTTTTATATTAATTTTAGAGTTAAATAAAGAAATGCAATAATTTATTATATAAATTTTTATGTAAACTGATTTGACATACATATAATAGCAACTGGACTTGATTCAGAATAAACTAGTTTAATATTTTAAATTTTAAATCAAAAGAAATTGCTTATTAGTTAGTTAAAAGGATGTTTCAAGGACAATCAACATGGCGGCTTACGCATCATGGCGACCTAAACAGTGTCGCTCTCTAGCAGCAAAGCACTGCACTTCTGATCCTGAATCCTGTATTATGTCCTTTGTCCAGAAGGTTGCCTATAGCCAGCTACCACATTATCCTTAAAAGCAAATTTATTACAGAATACAACAATACCATTCAATTTTAAATCAATTTTATATTAATTTAATGCGTGACCGTTATATTAATATATAAAAAATAATTAGCATAATTTAAACAATGTATTAGTATTTTTACAATGTAAGAGCGATTCAGGACCATTAATTAGAAATAATTAATTACAACAAGAAACAAAAACACACTAAATAGCGACGGCACATTGCGCGCGGCGGTAAAGACCAATTTGTGCGCCACGTAATTATCATTAATTAACTCATTAACAAGAAGGCGTCATATTCCCAGTGGCATAGAGTCGCGGCCGTTACGAATGTTTAGCGTTACGTAAGGTGCTGGCTGGCTCGCTAGCGCAGCGCGTTCGACTCGCCGCCGATCGCGTATCGAATTGTGTTTTGCTAAATTGAAACGAACCACTTAATGATACGTTTTAGCATGATTATAAATGACTGCGCGCTTGCAAAACTGGTTGGTTTTCCTATTCTTTAGAGTTTCTTTTTGTTGCTGCTACTGCTGTTGCTGCTGCAGTAGTAACATTGTAAATACATAGTTGTAGGTAAATTACGGCGTCGTAAAATGTAATTGATGGCAGTTTATAGGGCTAATCAATTAAAATGCAACACGATGCAAATTTATCAAATTCGATACGCCACTTGTAATGTAATTGAGATACTTAATATAAATACCAACTACCTGCTTAATAAATGCAGCTTAGCGGGTACTTACCTAGTTGTTAGTTAGAGTGGTTAACGGATGCAACGGTGAAAAATAGGCCAAACAAAAAACCCGGTTCATAGACACACAATTAACATGATCTCAAACTGTCAACTCATCGGCCGATAGGCCTAGTGGTGTGGTCTGTGTCGCACGACGGAGATAAGTCACAACACGCCAGCAAGGACATTAATTATTATGTCCACTCCGAAAGTATCAATAAACACAATTAAAATCGAAGCGACGCGCAGCGCAGCAACGAAGAAGGCTAACAATAAGAAGAATGTTATCTAATTTCTTGAAATATGTAAATGTCGTTTCATCGCCGCTTCGGCCACCGCCAACCTAGGCGGTAGGTGTCCATCACGCTCACAAATTAAATTCATTAAACAGCTTCTGCCCGCTTGCGCGTACGCTTGTACGCGGGGCGATAATCTATCTCTTCCTCCAAGCATAATGTGGTCACCCACACGGTGACATTTCAAGATGTAACCAACGCTACACACACACACAGGATACACGCGTGTCCTGCCGAGACTGATGATGGCGATATCTCATAACGTCATATAATGCGTTCTTCGAGATATCGCGCTCTCCTCGACAGTCATGCGTAAGATTTACCATATACACCTTAATCTCAAAAGCTATAGAGAGATATGCTTAAGAAGTGCTTGAGCAGCAATGTCGGTTGTGTGTTGTTTTGTCACCCGAGTTCTTTTGTTTCTCTTCGGGCGGGTGCCAGCCAAGAAGCGGCAGCTGACACGACCACCTGGGTGTGCGCCACTGAAACTTTTTCGAAACTCTTCAATTTCCAAGCGCCGAATGGATTCCGAAGGATTATATTATCATCGGTGCTTCCCCGCGCGCACCCCTTTCCCCTTGATTTTAAGCTGAGTCATGCAAGTTATTAAAAACCACCACCACCACCACAGCAACCCTAACCCTCCCGATGCCGATTCCACGCGCGAGTTTGCTATTGCTGAATCTATAAGTAAGGTACTAATGCGAAGAAGAACACAACGCTCGCATGGGCATCGATTTATCACCGCATGGTAGGGTTTGCCCTGCCTGCCTGACTGACTGGCTGACAACCGTTGTGTGCAATCATATGCATGCACGTTCCGTTCCGAAATCAGCATAGACGACGCGCGTGCAAAAAGACGAAGCAAACGGCGCAGCAAGCAGCAGAAGAAGAAGAAGAAGGAGGAAGCAGCTCTCCGAGCGCGGTGTCTCATTATCCATGCGCTCGTATGCGGGGCGCCATCTGATCTCCGGGCACCGATAAAATATTACCGGCCATTTTTCATGCGCTTCTTAGCGCTCGGCGCGCGGCAGCGGCAGCGGCGTTGATGCGCACGCACCGAGTGTACGGCGAAGCGCGCGTATCGATCCACGCGGCGCACGTTTGCCACCCTCAGTGCCGATGGTGGTGCCCACAATGGGGTTCGTTTCGCATCTCTCCACCCATCAAGCCACCCGCGCACACACCGCACGCCGTTTTCGGCTGTCAGATATCGGAGGCAGAGTTGATCAGTGGAGGCAAATCCACTGTGTCCTTGTTCCGCTGCGGAGGGGTATTAAAATTGTAAACCCACCCTCCCACCCCATCCTCCTCGTCCTCCTCCTCGCGGGCGAGATATTCTTTTATGGTGGAAAGAGGAAAGAGGGTGAAATGTCTTGACGTTCGTCAAAAACAGCCCCGAGGCGGTGGTGAAACAAAAGGAGCAGAGAAAACTTTGTTTTTCATCATCATCGTAATCATCAACATCGCATGAAAGGGGATGAAAATAAATATTATTTCATAAAATCCAGCAGCGCACCAGCCTAATACGATCTGAGCGTAGTAATTACGGTATTGGCTCTTTGCTTAATTAAAAACGTCATTACGTATTTTAATTTTAATGGAGCGCGTGCGAGAAATGTCCACATTACGTGTCAACCTTCTCCTCTTCGAACTTTCGTCGCTTTTTTCTAGTTGTTATTGTCTAGATAGCAGCAAGTCGTCTAATTACGGTTTTACTGTTTTCTGATTGCTAAAGTGATGAAAACTGCCGTCCCCGCGCGCGTTATTCCCGACCGGAAATTGCCTGCCTGGCCGCTCCGGCAATCGATGCGCAATCCTTTGGGCGCCCATTTTGCCATTTCCTATTTCCGGACAACGTTTGGCAGTTCAATTACCTCATTACATCGGATAGCACACGCTTCAAAATTACTCCTAGCGAGGGAAGCAAATAAGAAGAAATTTTGCAAAAGAAAAAACTACCAACGAACGAAGTAACTGTAGCCTGGGCTCTGGGATCTGGGATCGGGGATCTGGGATAGACTATATGTTGCCGCCGCCGTTGCTGCTGCTGCTGCTGCCGTCGGCGACGTTGACGTCGTCGTCCCCGTCGTCGAAGGAAGAACCAGGGGCCCCGCCGGATGATTAATGATTGCACCTCGTCGTGTGTCAGTGGCGTGTACGTAGTCGGCGGCGGCGGCGGCGGCGGCAGCGTGCGGAGGAGAGTAGAGAGAAGTACGGTACGAAACCTCTTCGTTCGACCGCGCCGCACACGCACGCACAAAGCGCGCCCGATCGAAATGCATCAAAGCGAAAACAACCCGAAGAGCGAAGAGAAAACCCACCCAGCAGCGACCAAGAACTGCATTCTACATTGTACTAGACTACCACTCATATCATATTGTATTGGCTTGGTTGTAAATGAGAAGAATTAGAAGGGTTGCGAGTGCAAACCGCAGTCGTAAAATTATTGGCACACGCGCGCTTCCGCATTCCCCGAAAGCAATAAACTGGGTTAAAAAGCGTGACTTTGAGCGTGTCATTTGCATACTATTTAGCATAACTATGCACTATGAATAGAGTAGCCGAAGAAAGAAATGTAAGAACATTATACCGTGCATATCGTAATTATTAAATTGCCGAGTCGACGGCACGATCATATCGGACGATGGGATGATTCGGCGAAAATTGACTTAATAGAATCACTTTCGATTGCGCACTGACCACCCGGGGAGTGCAACTTAATTGTTTCATCAAGCACTTGAGGAAAATTCCGCGAAAACAAAAATCTGGCGGCCATTACTGGATTACTGGATGAATATTGTCTCGCTGGTCGATTGCTTGCATGCTTGGCTGGTGGTGATTCGTGCGCGTTTCTCATATCCGACGTTGTAATACCCCCTGCGAGGACGGACCAGCCCCTACCGTCCTGCCGCGCAACCCAAACGAACGAACGAAGGAACGAACGAACGAAAACGAACACGGCGGGACATCGGCAAATTGAAAACAAGATGCCTGCCCGCAACCCGCTGCCCGACCGACGTATTGTTCTTATTGCTAAGTAGCGCGAGTGGTTGGAGGGTGAATCGAAGAAATTCATTAGTGGCCGAGAGTATTAGATTATGGCACCCCTCCAAAAAGTATCTCTTCTTCTTGATTCCGTGATGATTAAATGGTGGCAGTCTCCTTCCTATTCATTACAACTGAGACTTTTATTTTTCTTTGGCTTGCGAACAAGAAAATACGAGTCTATGGAGTGGAGTAGTGAAGGACGTGAAGATTGGCAGGCAATCACCATTCCGGGTGGTGCGCTGCGCTGGCGGAATCCTAATTTTCGGGGAAAAGGGAAACGGGAAAAGGGAACGGTTCGCAATCACATCGCTGGACTCTTGGACCCTCTTTCCTCTCCGGCGTTCGCATTCATCACATACCTACACCACTCGCCCACTCAACTATTACTCGTTGTTCGGCTCGAAAATCCTCTTACCTCTTAGAAATCAATATCATTGATTTGTAATACGTCGCCGCGCGGTAATTTATCACCACCCGAAAAAAGCCAATTTATCTCATTGTAATTACCTTGCATAACAATAAGACAATTATGCGGGGCGATGCGGACGGTGCGGCGTGGGCAATATCATTGACGCCCCCGCCGGGTGTTGCAATGCATGTGGAAAAGGAATTAACGCATACCTCGTACCTCTTCTCTTCTCGATGCCGCATGCATCCTTTCAGATTGATGGGCAGACGTGCTGCGGTCGCATCGGTTGCGGATGCCGCTGCGGAGAGAAAAAATAAATGCGTTTTCGCCGCGTGACTTCTTCGAGCTTCATCGAGCTATTCTTTTGCGCCGGAAACGAGACCGACACCATCATGCTCTTTGTTTCAATACCAATTTTAAATTGTGTAAGTATGGCTCTAGTGTACCTAGGCATTGCAAAAGCTTTTGCGCGTTGGTTGCATCAAGTCGCACATGTCACACACCGCGCCGCGACACGACGAATTCAAGTGGAAGAAAGCCAGCCTGTGTGCTGTCACCCATCATCGAAAATCATTAATATTGTTGCAGGCGAGGAGGGCTGGCCAAAAATTCGATCGCATGCGGCAGCGCTTTGACATTTTACGTTCATTTATTTATATATACGTATTCTTCATCCAGTTCCTAATGGTTGAAGTAAAAATACGCACAGAAATACTGAAATACTGAAAAGGCTGCGAATAACATTTACATGAAAATGGTTCGAAATTAAGTTACTTAATTCTTAGGTTTATCAGTTTGGTGGCATCATCATTATCGACTAATCGGCCGAAAATTGAAAGTAACGACGAAAAGATACAATCAACGTCTAGTTGACATTCCTGACGATAATTGTGTGCTCGCCAAAATTCACTTTCCGCCTCCAGAACACCAGGAGGGCTGAAATTAACGTTGCAGACGGCATCATGACTCGACTAATTTCTCGTTAGCGTAAAGTCGCGTTCTCAGTCGTGTTTTTCATTGAACGCTATCAAAGTCATCGCCACCGAATACCTACATTCTTGTTACTTCCTAAATGATCTTAATGATAATGTTAAATGTTAAAAGTTTCGAGTTTCATTGACAAACTTCATTCAAATATAATAACTAATAACTGAAGAGCAAAACATCATAAATTACCCGTTAGCAACTACCTAGTACGAGTAGTGTTCTGGTCTAATTGCCGCCAGGTGTTAATTGAAAAAAGCACTCATCGCCAGATTTCATCAAGTCATTAACACGCACTTGATGGGTGAGCGATTTACCTACATGGCGGCAGACTAGTACTAATAACTCCTCGTCGGTCGTCCCACTAACAAGTGAAATTGTTCGTTCGGTTTGAATGAATTGGCCGCCGCGCTGCAAATTGGCTAAACGGCTTAATGGCTAATGCCTAATGATGGCGCGGCGGTCGCGGCGGCAATTAGGGTTTCGGATAAATTTTCAATTTGCGACGCTTACGTTCGTTCATTACCCAGCGCGTTTATTGATTGGCGATGATGCTCAACGATTAGTGCGCTTTCAATTTCACCAAGTAGTAATATTAATGTAAATGCCGGGCTAAAAATAGCAATTTTCCTTTCGACTTTCGTGTCCAGGGAAATATGGCGCGGAGATTAATCGAATTCTCCGATTTGTCACGCACCAAAGTTATACGTTATATTCTTTGTCCATATGGTGAAATTCCTATAACTCGCCATAGCAGCAGGGAAAATAAAAAACTGCGCTAGCCCCTTAAACGCCTCAACGGGGCAACACAAAAAACAGACGCCACGCATGCAGTCGAAGTCTCCCTTTTTATTTTTCTTCATTCTTCATTTTTGTGTGCTCGCATGCACTCCCCTAGTTTTAATATATTCTCGTAGTTTTTTTTTTGGGTGGATCCAATTTACCTCCGAAAATAGCCTATGGATTCTTTTTTAGGGAAACAAAGAGATTTTAGGAATAACCAAACAAGTAGGAGGGAGATGCAGGCAGACATGTGTTTGAAGGGACGCCGGTTGCCTTTTTTGATGAAGGTCGCCTCTTCTTCCTTTGGCTTCGCCATCCAATTATGTGGGCTGAAACAACAACAAACGGCTGGGCCGCCGCCCCTAAAGTCCATGGACGACCATCTCTCTTGATTTTCTTCTTCGCATGCATTGATTTAAAATTAAATTTTATAAATTAAAAATAAAAAATTTATGATTCTTTAGCATTTTAGGTACGTACCGTTTCGAAGTGATGATTTCCGAGTAAATTTGCGGCTGTCAACGTTGGGCAAAGCCACCCCCGGCAGCAATTAGCGGCGTTGCGGGGATGAAATCACCCGAGGGACTCACTGCGCTGGCCGCTGGTCAACTCACAAAATCAACCAAGCTTTACCCCTTTCGGCACGGCCGCATATCTCCCGCGGGACAACACGTAACTCTACACTACCTCAGTTCTACTGTTAACTATTGTTACAGCCATAAAAAGACACCGCAAAACTCTTTGACTTTTACTTCGCTCCTTCGCTGCGCAGCATTGTTGACAAATTTTCTTTCGGCGATGATTTACAATACGTACGGCGGGGTAATGTATTAATGTATGCAATCGCTTCGGGGGATTTGTCGCGTGAATAAGATTTACGAGTTGACAATGGCGTATTTACATGATTTACAAGATTTACATTGCTGAGCTGAAAGCTTCTGTGCGTCGCGTCGGCAGCACGCACCCACAATCCGCTTACCATATTACTTACTTACATTGTTTAACCCGCAATCTCAAAATGATGCATGTAGCTATTACATACGGAGTACAAGTGTTGCAAAACGCAACAAGCGCAAGATTGGTCCGGTAATAACATAATAGTCGGGTGGCGCGTTTAAGTGCACACTAATTACGCACCTTTGCCGCCTTTCTTGCTTGCATCTTTTTGCAGCGCGATTTTTTCGCATGCATGCGTGCATGCAATCATAAAATGGAGCATGGAGCATAGCCATCAGGCACGGTACACGTCAAGCGGTGATGTTATATGCATGAGGAAATTAAGCATATACACCGCGCCGCGCCCGTCATCTTTGATGCGCAGAAAATGCATGTGCAACCAAGTTGTGTATGCGCGTGAAGCGCGGCACGAATCATGTGCTGGAAAATGTAATAATGCAATAAGCGCTTGTAATGTAATAAAGTTATTAAGTTATTATTAAGTTTAGTCGTGCTTAATGGCAGTATGCTTGCGTGCGCTTCTTTTTTAATAGTACAACATGCGTCCCGTAACGAAATAGATAAAACATTGTGAGTCAGAGGAAAAGCAAAGGGGGATTGGATGGTCCAATCCGGCTGCAACATCGATTGGGCGCCCTTCCCACCGATAATGGATGCGCGAAAGAAGAGAGCGGCAGCGCCATTGGCAGCAGCCGAGAGCACTGAGCACACACATGGGTCTTGACGAGGGTTGGGGCGCGCGTTGCACCCCAATTTCTTTTCTGTTTTTGCCAGCGCTCGCTCTTTTGTGTTGCACGAGATAATCGCGATCGCCCTCCTCTTCTCCCTCTCGAGATACGAGGGGTTGTTTTTGTACTAAATCGCATGTCGCATGTCGCGAGAAATATTTACGCCTGGCGATTCGGATTTCGACAATTTATTGATGCGCATTCTAATATCTGAAACATGTCTATTAGACGGCATTCAAATGTCAATTGATTGGCGATGCGAGTTGGAGGCTACGCGTCAAGGTGCACATCATGTCCCATCGATACCTGTTTCATCAGTCACAGCCGGCGGATATTTTCATTTCAAGCTATTCTGACAACGGAAAATGTTATCGCGCGCGCGCCATCATGGCATGACCTCCAACTTCCATTCCACAGCAATAACTAACTGAGGAAATTTCATTGACAAGCCTTCCTTTACTAATTAAGTAATGAAAACAATAACAGAATTCTTTGATGTGATTGTGATTAGTATTAATTCTTAATGGTATAATTACTTAAGAAACCTTTTCTAAAAGTAATGAAGCAACATAGATGTTCAATTTAAATAATCTTTAATAAGTATTTGTTTGTTTGTCATCGATTTATAATATAATCATAATCCAGAAGTATAATATAATTATATGAATCACACTTTATCATCGTCGGAAAATACTAACGTGTTAATTTACATATCATCGAACAAACGAACGACCATGCACGATACGAAAAAAGGAAGAAAACAAATTCCATAGTAAGTAACATTACACTTTACAATTGACCCCGGTTGCAGAGAAACCAAAGAGCGAAAAAATCTTACGTAAAATCCTTCGAGTTATGGCACAATTTCGTTTTCGTTTTCGTTTCCATCATCAAAATATTTGCAACAAAAATAGAGATTACTTATTAAAAAACGAAGAATAAAGATAAATGAAAAACAACTAAATTACACTAAACGCTAAGTAACTAACATTACGTGACTTGATTTTTCTTCCGCACTCATTCTTCGCGTCCATTATTATCATTGCAATTAAAACGAAATACTACATTAGTTATTCACAATTATTTACACATTGAAATCACCCAGGTTTTTAGTTGTTAACTGCATGGATTGAGCCGTTTCACTAATCACTAAGCACTTTTTATAATGCGGTCAAACCGTAGTCCGATTTGATGCCGTTGGCCGTCGTCTGGCCGCCGCCGCATCCCGGCGACGCGGCAAGCGGCGTCAGCGCGTTCATCGCATTGATACCGTGCAGCGGGTCGGCGTGCATACCGCCCGGCATGCCGCCGTGCCCGTGATGGTGGCCGGGATGCGACGGCATCGGGTGCGCATGCGACGAGATCTGATTGACCGTCAGCGACATATCAAGCATGTTCTCGTCGGCCATACCACTATCGCGCTTTTTCCGGTCGTTATTGCTCGCACCACTCACCGCATTCTTCCTCGTGGACGTCGTCGTGGAAGTGGTGGTTCCTCCGGTAGCAGCAGCACCTTTTGTTTTTGCGGCCGGTTGGCCGTTGGCGTTTTTCCGGCGCACGTTCTTCGTGTTCGGCAGCTTGTTGTCCTTCTTCCATTTCATGCGCCGATTCTGGAACCAAATCTTGATCTGGCGCTCGGAGAGGACGAGCGTGTGCGCGATCTCAATGCGGCGCCGCCGCGTCAGGTAGCGATTGAAGTGAAACTCCTTCTCCAGCTCAAGAAGTTGGTGGCGTGTGTACGCTGTGCGTTGCCGCTTCGGTTCCATGCCCGGCGTGTACGAACCGTTGGCTGCGAAACAAAAAACACCATAGAGACAATCAAAAATCAGGAATTATGCCGTGTCATTCGATAAATAATAAGTAAGGCGGATAGACGCGACGGAACGACCTTGACTGAGTGAACCGATACGCAAACGGTTGAGTTTTGATCTGGATTTAAGTCATTGCTGCGCGCCGGCGACGACGGCGGGCCCACCATGACGCCCGTCAACATCGTCATGTTTTCGGGAGAAGCAAATTAAAGCTGGAGCGCATCCATATTGTCTGTGGCCGCCGCCGACCGCCGTCGATTCTGTCGAATCATTGTTGAGACCACGACTCTTCTTGGACAATGAGTGTGCGTCTTTATATTAATAACCTATTGCATTTTAAACATTAACAGACCGTTTTGCAAACTAAATTAAGTAATGCATATTTGAGATTTTTCGTTGTTTAAATTATCTTGTACGTTAAAAAAAACCAACCAAATTGAATTAAAATTAACAACCACCATCTTTGTGTTGTTGAAGATGAAACGGCAACTTTGCTGCAGCTATGCACAACACAAAACCCGCATTATTTCATTATTTCGTCGGCGGCGGTGCACAGAAAACAACAAGAATTATCTGACCATATAGCGTTTATGTATACTCAGGTCCCTGGTGGCTCATTCCCGGCCGCACAAAGCGCGGCGGTTCCACGAACGTAACAACAACAAAAAGAAGCTCCAAGCTCCGCTCGGCGGCAACGACGGCAAGATCAGTGTGTGTGATGAGCAGCGCACCGTCCAAATAATAATAAAATCGAGCAACAAGCACATAATTCGATTGGCTTTTGTTGCATTGTCCGCGGCGTACGTATTGCACAAACATAATCAGCTTTTTTTTTGCAGATCAAACAAGTTTTTGTCCATCGTCTGTCTGACCGCGGATGAAAAGTGAATTTATTTATATTGTGCACTTTTTCAACGATAATCGAATGTTTGCTTTAAATACTCGTACAACGGTTGATCGATTTGAAAGTGTCCCTTTTGGTTCTCCCTTTCTCTTTGTAATTATCAGCGCGTGCGAGTAATGGACGCGACAATGTGTCGTCAATGAAGAAGAGCACACCCATTAATAACGCATTAGGTGTGTTCATTCTTGCTGGACACTCGAAAATGCACAGTGTAAAAAATTAACCGCCAAAATGGACCATTATTTAATTTACCATAGTATTGTTCGTTGTCAAAATATTTCTAGCATTGATCCTCTTTCAAAACGATTGTGAAGGACAAGGTTCGACGTTTGCAAATTACCAGCGATTAGTCTTCCAAACACTTGAAAAAAAACCCCTCATATCTATTATCGATACAATCACAATGATGATGATGAAGAGGCAGCTAAAGAAAATCTATCCAAGCGCTTGTTGTTCGAACATTGAAATTTAATCGATGGCCATTTATTTTCGGGGACCGCACGCAACGCCACTGGAGACGCGTTGGGGATGAAAATGTCGGCGCGCGGCGAATACAAATCTGTGCGCTATTCCGGGTTGACGCAAAGCTAATGGCTGGCAATTTGTTAACTTTTGTTGCGCGCACTTGTTGTGGCCGACCCGCCAAGGGTCATAATACTACTGTGGCGGCTGTTTACAAATTTCAAGGGCTGTTTGCGGAATGCGGGGAAGAAAAAGATTTGTTTGCAAACACACTCCTCAGGGGACTTACCGACACCCGCCACATGGATCTTCTTCATCCACGGATAAACGGCTCGATCGCCATCCTCATCATCCTCATCGTCATCCCCCAGCGGGGAACCATCCACATCGTCATCGAGGTCGTCCTGCTCGTCACTCCCATCGCCGCTCTCCATGCGCAGCCCCAGCTCATGAAGATGCTGCTGCTGCTGTTGGGTGATGGGTGAACCGCGCGAGTCCTGACCATGCCCTGCTGAACCGGGGCTGCACGCACTCACACTCGCGCCCACCTCGTCCACCACCGCCAATCGATTCGGATTCGCAATGGGCGCTATGTCCGCGAGATTCTGCAGAATGTTCGCCGCCGTCACGGGGGGCGTTTGTAAACTACCACATTGTTGCTGCTGCTGTTGCTGTTGTTGTTGTTGTTGTTGGGGTTCGAGGATGGGTGGCCGTATCTGATGGTGGATGGGTGCCGCCGTCGGATGGTGGATCTGAGGGTGGTAGTAGTTCGCATAGCCCGGATAGCCGCCATTGGGCGTTGCGCCCGGACCGTACGCACTCGCCGACGGCGACGTGTTCGCCTGGTGATGATGGTGGCTCGGATGGTTGTGGTGGTAGCCGTACTGCAGCTGGTGCGGTTGGTGGCCAAGATGGTGGTGCCCAGGGAAAAAGTCGCCCGTTTGGATGTAGTTCGACTGGCTGTACTCCTCGCTCGGGGGGAACTTGGGGTCGACCATCATCCCTCCACCGCCACCGCCAACACCACCACCGCCACCATTCCCTATGCCGGCGCCGAGGTGATGCTGATGGGGTTGTTGGTAACCGGACGCCAGTCCAACGCCCGATACGGGGTTCATCAGAAACGAACTCATCACTTAATTCTCTATCACTTATCACTTATTGTTAGTCCTTTATGTTTAGGAGCACTACCACCATAACACCATCATAAATTAATTTCACTTGATTACAATAATCACGTTTAAACGTTTTTGAATGTGTGGATTTTTTCGCGTAAGGAGAGCGCATTCAGTGAACGACAGCGTGGGTATTCATGGCGCACGAGCAAGGAAGCGTCGCTGACTAAGGAGTTCGGTTGGCAAGCGCTGGCCTGAAAGTCCTGCGGGCGCCGCGTCGCGCTCTCGCTCGCCACGCCCATCGGGGCATGCCGCACGGCGCAACGCGCACCAATCCGCGCCGCTCCTCAGCCGACCATGATGGATGGGCCGACGCGACGCGTTTGTAGCGCGCTTGCGGTTTTAGGTTGGTACCCATGGTCATGCAAACAAGGACACTTGGTTTTTCACAATTTAAACAATTAATAATCATGCAATCAATAAATCCAATCATTTTATTACATTTTATTATTTGGTTTGTTAAAGTTCAATAATTCTGGTTAGGTTATTGTCGAAGAAGAAAAGTCACCGGTGCTTTTTTTGCAGACGCACCTCCCACGGGAGAGACACACCGAGGCGCTGAGCCGACAAAGAGCGAGCGGAGGGTTGGAGGGTTGTGTGGGGGATGGAATGGGTTTTTCCGCCTTTGGTGTCTTTTATAAACCCACCTTTACACTTGGCGAGTGTGCGAAACGCTCCTTGGACGCCGAACGACGCTAGTCTCCAAGGAATTGCCTATTTTTTCCCCCTTTGCGCGAGGCTTTTACTTTTATTCGCCGATATATTGCTTGCATGCACTGCTAGGACAATAAACTTAAATGTCTTCCGTTCTTTCTTTAGCAGATAACATTTTAAAATTAATTCTTTAATAATCCGACTCCGGTTAATACTCGATTATAATAATAATATCTAGTTGGTGTTGTGTTAATATTATGGATACGGTGCTTAGGTTTCGAGAGGAAGTCGCGTTTGGCTACCGTTTGGCTGGTTACACTTGTTGGAGTTCGAGTTAGAGTTGCTGGTCGGTGTTGTAAACTCCTCGGACTCTGAATGTTTACACGCCGCATCACCATCTAATTGGATAATTGAATGACTAAACATATTTTGTTGCGCCTGCCTTTTGTGTTTGTGTTGCTGCGCATGAATTTTTTATTCATTCTTTATTCATCCAACTAGCATTAAGTAAGAGAGTAATGAATTACGCGGTGTGGTGTAATTGAGTTTCCGCGGATTGTTTTAGCTTGCAATATTTGAGTGTAGCGTGCAATACGGATGCGCGGACGTAATCATTTGTATGCGCTGGACAGGGATCAATCATCAGCGCGGAGGGCGCGAGCACGTGTCTATAAACCGCCGACGACGATGACGCCGCCACCGACGAGACGACTAAAACCATCCCGAAAGGATCATTAGTTATATTACGTTGTGTTATGTCGTTCGTTATGTCTGACTGACGTTTGCGTCGTCGTCGTCGTCGTCGTCGTCGTCGTCTTGGCGTCATCTCATCGTTTTTCACTTTTCAAGTCGCATGCGCATCGTACTTAAGCAGCCTTAATCAAGACCTTAATCAATGGGTATTTCTCAGCATTCTTACATAATCAGAGGTGTATAAGTAATTCATGTTGTGGTATTTTTAAAATTCCAAAAATGAAATTTGAACAATTTTTCATGGAGATGTCGCTTGTCGCGCACACCTCCACCCATCCTCCTCCTCAATGGCAAACAAAATCATCATTAGTCATGCATAGATGTCAAGAAAAACACGTCGCAACATACACCGTATGCGTTGCTAGTCGGATTTTGGACTCCTTTATACATTCTAATACTTACTTACATTCTTACAAGGTACACCCCCGCTGCCCCCGAAAATATCTATTTATTCAGTTGCATTTCATATTCAAGACCATGCTACGATTCGCTGCAACAAACTGGTGCTGGTATTGAATATTATTATTGAAGGAATTATCAATCTATTTATCGGTTATTAATTTAGCAGAGGGAAGTGCGCCATCAAAGCGGAGAACATCAAAGCGTGCGAGCAATTGTTGAACACGAAATTATTTATTTATTGATGATGGCCACTTATAATATCGACTGGGCACGCACGAATGATAAACGAACGGCGCGCTATAAATAAATGACCATATGAAGGCGCGCAACAACTTCAAGAGCGATGCGATGCCGAAGGAGTCTTTCTTGCATTCGTTCGTCTCGCACGTTTACAATTTACGTGTTTACACGCAGCCGCACAAGGCAATAATTAATCAGCCAATAAATAAATCGTTAAATTAAAAATAATTCCATTCCTGCCGACTTATTCAATAAGAAGTTTGGAAATGAAGACGGAATGTAGGAGTAAACAAGTGCAATTCGGGGAAAAGTTGTTCCTGTTCGTACTTCTTGTGCGTATGTAGTTATAGTTTGTTGATGATGGCATAGGTAGGCGATCAAAGTTGAAAGGCAACCAAATAACGAGCGCCGCCGCCGCTGCCAAGTTTCGTTTCGAGCACGTTAATGAGTAATTACGGAAGGTATCATCAATTCGCAATTAACACCACCGACGTAATACCAACTACTATATTTTCTCCGAAACCGGCGGCGGCGCGACGAAATTAAAATGTTGCTGCGTCGAGCAGGCCCCCGATAATTGCTGTAATAACGGTCATTTTCTATTTGCGTTTTACCTAATAATCATCGGCAATAATTGCTTGCTCACAAACGTGGCGTATTTTCGAAATAAATACGCATGCCACGAAGATGGAAGGGCGGAAAGGCGAGGAGGGGTGTGTGATGATGCTGAGGCAGAAAAATCAGAAGGCGAACAACAACAATAATGAAACTACTGCCGATGCCCGCGCGGAGCAACTCCACCGAAACGAAGTGCTGTGCGAAAGGCATTGGAATGATTTTGATAAATGATTTCTAATTCCTGGGATTCTCTCCCCTTATGGCGTGTGCGTGTGTGGCGCACAGTCTCTCTCGTTCTCTCCCTCTCGAGTACTCCAGTGAGGGTTGCTCTCAAGTACACAATAATACCTAATTTTGTATTAATAAATTGCAAATCAAAATTATTAAAATATTTTTTATCAAGTAAATACTTGGAATTTGGTATAGTTTTGTGATTGGGAATTAAGTTTTCTATGGACGGAAAGGGGGGTGTTTGGTACGGAAGGACTATGGTTGTTAGTCTCCGAGTCTTTGCCACTTCCTTTGCGACTGTCAAGGCGTCCATCAAACGCACCCTTGCGCGATGCGCGCCATCGCCAGCAGCAGCAGCAGCCATCATCGCTCGTTTGCCACCCTAGAAATGTTTCTCTCCCTGCATGCCAAAGACGCGGAATATGTATGTGCGCGGCGATGTGTGAAGCTGATGCGGATGTGGTGCGGCTGACATTTTTCTTTACATCGTAAAAGAAAAACGAAATCTTGTAACTTTTTCTATATCTATATCATAAATAAATATATTCTCTAAAATATATTCTTATAAACAATAAACACGTCAATTGTTATTTTGAATTGGTTAACAACCGCAAAATTCCTGAAAAGGAACAACCACAATGCTAAGTGCAAATATTCATAAATATTATGACTGCGTTTTACTAGATCGATGGATCGATTACACGATCACACCCTGGGGAGCAATCGATCCAAGTCTTTTCTCAGTCTTCTTACTTAGCTCTAAGCATATGGAGAAATAAATATTTATGAAGTTTTCCATCACAACAAAATGATGAATTCGTGTTGATGATTAAAATAGCAATCGGGAAATAAGTAGAGTGTGCATTGATTCAGTTAAAAAATCAACACCACACGGCTCTGTGGTGGCATGCATAATGTAATATGCAGGAGGCGCCTTTGCCGTTGCCTTCTGAATCTGAGAAATGCACTACAAACGCGCGAGTACGCTTGAGTATGATTGATTATTTCTTAATTAATTTTGGTGGAGCTTTGCACGGCCGCCGCGTGCGTTACAGGCGCAGGTATCTACATACTCGTACATACCACATCAGTGCATGCTCGTAATTAGTAATCTGCTATGAACAAACCGCGCATTGTAATTTACTCATGGCGCGCGCGTGGTTTTTGTGAAACGGCTTCCTTATCTCTCTCCGCGACGCGGCCATGTAGACATACGCTTTCCCATCGGTGTTAAAAACCATAACTAATTATTCACATCGTGCACATATTTGCCTGTATTTCTAAAATGCAAAATTCCGCGGAATAATTTTAGTCTGACTGATAACGAATAACAAGTTGATAAAAATATTGTTTCGTTGCAAACTTATTACAGTTTCAACTAGGAAACAATAAGCAACTATAAGATTCGTTATGTAAGTGTCCTGAAGATAGTTAAAACAAGTTACCCTCACTAACTAGTGTTTTTTAGGACTTGGCAATTATTTTTGCTGATTGTTTTAGTGGCAATCGTTGCGATTAATGCAAATTGTCTGTGTTTTGAGGATGCAAGCCCCATAATCATGAATCGACGAGAATATTGCAATAATACTCGCACTGGCGAATTAACCAATTGTCTCATTTGGGTCTAAGAAATGGATGCTTCACCGCCCAAATGGAAAGAAAGCCACGCTGATTATCGTTGTGCTTCCCAAAACCAATTGATTTCCTAAACGTCGCCTTGATAAATTGTGCATCTCTCAAACCAAACGAAAAGTCTAAGTATCATTGTATTACTTACTGAACAGCAGTAGCAGCAGCAACCCTCCTAAGAAGCCTTTTTGCAAATATCGGTTAAAATTAATGATGCTGCCTTCACAAGGGAGCAACGCCCATGTCCTCAGAATTAGGCCAAAGAATCCCATCTTTCCCATCTTTCCGGTTTGCTTTGCGACGTGCGACAATAATACCGCCTTGCACCGCAAGAGGCACATGCGCCCGGACCGATAATTTACGACCTTCACCCATTAACCCAGTGCATCATTTTTAATTTTCACACTGGCTGCCAACTCCACCACGCCGCGTGTTTTTCACGTACTTAGCAATATCACATGCGCGGCGTGTGCGCTTCCTGTTTCGGGGCAGTCATTAAAAAACATTAACGCTGCCGAATGCCAGCAAAGTCGAATGAAATATTGAAGCACTGCGCGCGCGCGGGCACGTCACGTCGCACACGTCAAAAAGAATAATTAACTAAAGAAGCAGATGTTATCTTTCTATCGAGCGTTTGCCAACCCCTCAATTCTTTCTCGCCGCACGAACGAAGGAGAAGAA
>JARJDR010014664.1:0-14257 GCA_030264135.1 Myllaena sp. GC000078 | reverse complement strand
GTGGAATCCCGCTCGTGTGGGATACTTATCACCAGTTGCCGCAAATTAGCACGGATACCGCTCCATCGTCATCTTGCCATGGAATGCAGTGTCTACAAGAAGTGCAGTGTAAGAAGCAATTAATAAAATGCAATCCCTTTCGTGCGTCGGAGCGTGTATACCCGCTCAATTTGGATCGATTTATAAAAGGGGTAGTGAAATAAAGAGAAAATAGTGTAAAATATGAAAAAATGTTGTGCAAAAGATGGCCTCAAAGAGCACGGATACCCGCTCCAACGCCATCAAAGATAGCGGCCCAAGGCAAAGAAAACTTGCAGTAAAACAATTATAATTATTAATGTAAGTTAGTACCCACGACATATCTTACCTCTTTAATTAATGACTTTAATTTTGTGAATAGGTATATCCCACGCCAGAAGCGAGGAGGCCACATTGAACAGTAAGAATGATCCCACGCCATCGTCATCCTGGGATGCAGCTCAACAACAAAGAAGGATTCCATACGGAAATTAAAATTTCGTATCTTTCTCGTAATGTAAGTTTTGCTGATGTAAAATTGCGTCCCCAATCGGTACTTATTTTTGGTTCGTTTATAGTTTTCTTTTCAGATAGCAGCACATCGGAGCGTTCAATCCCGCTCGTTTTGTGGATACTTTCTCATCAGTTGCCGAAAATGAGCACGGATACCGCTCCATCGTCATCTTGCCATCGAATGCAGTGTCTACAAGAAGTGCAGCGCAAGAAGCAATTAATATAATGCAACCCCTTTCGTGCATCGGAGCGTGTATACCCGCTCAATTTGGATCGATTTATAAAAAGGGTAGTGAAATAAAGAGAAAATAGTGAAAAATATGAACAAGTGTTGTGCAAAAGATGGCCACAAAGAGCACGGATACCCGCTCCAACGCCATCAAGGATAGCGGCCCACGGCAAAGAGGACTTGCAGTAAAAAAAATTATAATTATTAATGTGTGTTTACACCCATTGAAACGTGGTGCCTTGTAAATTAATAAGTTTTTTTCTTAACAGTTATTTTGATAGCCCACACCGGAAGCAGTCAAGTGGCGAGAGCAACTGCTCCGTTATCCGTCCCATGTCAATGCCTCCATTTCAACCAAAGAAAGAAGAATAGGAAATTATATAAATGTTATAACCATGTTTTCTTTCAGGTGTTATTCCTACTAAGCTATGCAATGAGTTTGCTTTTTGTTCACAGGTCATTTAATCAAAAAATTTACACCACTCCCAGATGTTCCCTTAAACGCGAATTTAGATCTTCAAAAACTTTTATCTATATTATTTTTTAGATTACCATAATTATGGAATTTGAATATTGAAATCAAATGGGAAATTCAACTCCAAAGACTTCAATCACGATGAAAACAAAGATAATCTGACGAACGAAAATACCAAGATGCAAAATGCGAGGAGCAGTAACGGGGAAACATGTAACAATCACACATCATTTATGCTAAGATTGTCGGGTGATTTTTTTTCGAATTTTTGCTTCGCTTGGGTTGCGGTAGTATTTGTTGTATGTAGTTACATAGTTCATTGTCTTGTGTTTGTCCCATATTCAGGTTGCCTCTCAGGATGCAACGCATTCTCGTGCCCAAAATCAATTGATTTTTGGTACAACCAATCATACTGCTTTGGATAATTCCAATGCAGATTTTGTGAGAAGTGAAAAATTGAGTGTTGCGGCCGTGTGCGCGAATATCGTCATGGATTTTTTTAAAATTTATATGTTCTTGTCTACTAATATGTACTACTAATCGAAATATGTTCTTGTAGGTGTGCTTGGGGTGTTTCTTCTGTTTTAGGGCGCCGAGGGATGTCTGAATGATTGAGTTACTCTTGTCTCGATACGATAACTCGATTGTTTCGTCATTCCTCGCACGTCAAATATCACTCAACTTACCTCTTCTAATGAGGATATCTTCGTGGACGCAGACAACGATGATGACCATGTGGAGCATGCGGAACAATGCGGAAAATTTGCTCCGATCGCTCCGATGGACGTGCTGAGCATGAGATGAGGAGCGCGAATCGCGCGGACTGGCGCGCACTGAGACGTAGGTGCGCGGAGGTTTCTTTGTCTTTCTTCGGCAATCAATTATACCGAGTGATACTGGTCATCACAAAACATATTGCTGGCCACAGAACATATACATTCAACATATAGGTTGCTGGCCTATCATTAGCGTCAGCTGCAAACTCTTCAACACGGCCTGATCTGCGATTCGCAGATCAAACATAATCGCAGTGTAAGTATAATTAATGGACATTCCGCACATTTTAGAATAGCCCATTTATTTCACAAAAATTAATATTAGTCAAAACATAAATATGTATTATATAAAATTAATACTTCGATCGCGTGCGCCCGGCTACATCTTTGACGTTGGATCGGTGCATACCTGCCAACGTTCAGCCGCTTTATCGTACAAGACCTTCTTCTCCTTGAGCAGCTTGCTGAGGTGATGACCCACGTTGGCAGCAGCCGCCGCGTGCAAATTCGGTGGTGTATCGATATAGATCTCCTTCACCAGCTCGAGTTCGGTGAATTGCTTCATCGGGTTTCCCATAAGAACGCCGAGTATCTGCGCCTCGCGCTGATTGCGATGGTCGATGTAGTACGTGAGACGTTCCTTCGGGTCGGTAATAATATTGCCGTGGGCAGGGTAAATCACACGCGGGTCGAGCTCGAGGATGACGTGTAGCGACTTCATGTAGTCGTGCAAATCCTCAAAGACGGCGGTACCCTCGCCGAGAATGCAATCGCCGCTAAAGATGGCATTTTCCTCCAGCAGCTGGAAGACTGCATGGTCGCTGGAATGACCTGGCGTGTAAATCACGCGCATCGTTGCGCCTTCCACTTCGAATTCTTGCCCATCCTTCAGACTAGTGTATTCCACCATCGGGTCGTCACCAGAACGTGGGAATTTCCACACTTGACAGTATTCTAGTAGAAAAACATCATTATTTTCATCTTCTATACTGATTTTCGGTTCTTACTCGGATCGTTGAGAATACCGAGCACATCCGGTAGTCCACCTATGTGGTCGTGATGCCAATGCGAGATGAAAATATGCGCAAGATCGCACTTTTCGCTCTCCAGAATATTTTTTAAGTGGTTAATGTATTGTGGCACACCTGGGTCGCCTGTGTCCAATAGTATACGCCTGTAAACGTAAAGTTTGTAAAGTTTCAAATTTGATGCGTTGTTTGGTTTGACGTTAAACAGCTGTTTCATACACATCCCATGGTTGCGCGTGTAGTGCGCTAACTTGGTGGACTTTCCGATTCACTGCTTTATAATCGAATAATAGCTCAGTAAACACAGTACCTTTTGCCCGTGCCGATAATATATGTGTTGGTGCCTTGCAGCGTCATCGGGCCCGGATTGCAGCCGAGGATGCGAATAATTCGCGACGAAATGCGCGTTATGTTTGGAATCACCGCTGCCATGTTGTAGCCGGACGGACGACGCGTGCATTTGTGTCTGTTCTCCACGGCATGCGCGGCACTGGTGTCGACGACCATTCTCACACCGAACTTTGCTTTTTCCTTGAGATTACGAGTACCTTTGATTACGTACGTGCGTGTTGCGCTAGATCGGCGTTATGAGCGTTGAGCAACAACCTCTGAAATGTATTCCATTTGCTTTATATACGCGTGTGCTAAAGCATTCGTTTTATTCTATTTGTATTGTCAATTAACGGACATTAAACAAATAGTATATCGTATTGTTAATTAGCATTGGGATTAATAAGTGCAATCAAAAGTCCACAGAGATGTATCGATTTCATTTTATATGATTGAATTGAATTGAATTTAGTTTTGTTGAATTTAATTAACATTTCTTTAAAACTTTCCTGATGGTGAAATAGGATAGGTACCAACGTGTTAAGAAATTTTGTTAAATGCACCACTGGTACTTTAATTATCGAAATGCGATATTATTTCTGAGATAATCTGCGCAGCGCGATTAACTAAAATTATTTTTAGTTGATACGCACTAATTAATTGCGTTCATCTCATTGTCAGACGGCTTCTGGCTTTTGATTCATCGAAGAATTTTTCCGTCTTCTGTCGATAGTATTGTTACAATAAATTAATACATATAAATTAATTTAAACGTTTTATGAGCTTGGCAATTATATTCTTGGATGTGGCCACTTGATCCGTACCATCTTACTTACATTTTATGGTCAAAATAGTGAACGCTGATTTGAGAAAGATTCGTATTATTGATGATTTTCAATAAGGCACCTTCTTCTTTGCATGGCAGAGTTCATGCCAAAACTGCACGCGAAACATGTCGTTGCAAAGTTTATATGGGCGGTGAAAATAATGAGCATCGTTGTAGAAATACTTTTAGTGAAACGTTAAGGTCAACATTCATGTTATTACATAAATTCTGATACGGAAAGTTTACGGAATGGTTGATATGATATGCAACTTTTTGTTGATATGCTCATCCATCTCCGTCACGTTTATATATTCACATTTTTTGTTTTTTAAATCTAATTGTAAGTAACCAGCCGTTTATCACTGTTGACAAATATAACCTTTTGCAATTTATCGCGTATTTCATTATTGAAGTACTGCGGAATAGGGGGATTGATCTGAAATCTGCGCTCGTTTCGTAAAGTTTTTTTGAACAAAAATAATAAATTTAAATGATGAAATTAAGTATTACTTCCTTTTTCTGCATGTTATATGACGTTAACACGACTCGAAAATTACATCATGATGTCAAATTCCGTTCTTAACAAAATTTTAACAAAAAAATTTCGAGTAAGATTATAATTACCTACATATGCTAATTATTTTGTTTTTGACTTCTGAATGTTGTCAGTCAATAGACGATTAAATGTTTATTTTTTATTCGTGAAATATCAATATTACATATGCTTACACAATATGAATATTTTGCGCAATGCTAAATGGAGATAAAAACAAAGTAGGAAGAAAAAAGTTGATTATAAGCATTTGTGAAATCATAACTGCTGATTCATGCAGATAAGAGCAATTTCTAACACCAGGATATTACGCTGTACCTAATATTTATTTTCTGCGCTATTAGATTAGATAAATTAGTTAATATAGTGAATATATACATACAGTAAAACTTCGTTATAACGTTTTCGTGGGGACCGGGAAAAAATGAACGTTATATCCGAGAAACGTTATAACCAACCATGTATACTACAAATGCGTAAATATCATTTTTTATTAAATTATATACATTATTATTATGTATTAAACACACATATAGTTTACATTCATACCGCATTTATGAAGTCCGTTATTGAACGTTGAGTAAGATTGCGAAAGTGAGATTCCACAAATTGTTCAATTGCTACCAGCTTAAGCTGCGCAGCTTCACTATGACTTACTTGTTGTAGGTAGCGCTGTAACTTCGATCGCAAAATCCAAACTGAGAACAAGTACTGACTTGGTATGAATTGACGTCTATTAAAAGTTCAGGTAGCAGCATAATGAGAACCTTCTTTCTTATAATTCTGTTAACATCGACCTGGTAATAGCCACATGTTATTACGATCGCTACATTGCAGCACATCTTTTGGACTTACCGAAATTTCAAGAATCGGTTCATTTCTTAGCGGAGCACAATAAAATCAACCTGGTAAAATTAGATGAGATCATACCTTCTCGGTAAACCTGAAATTCCCAATTCATATAACGTGCAGGTTCACAGACGGCTCCTAAACGCTATAAGCGATTCCAGGTATAAATAATTTCAGGTACAAGGACCAAAAATAACGATCGTACTAAGCGAGTGCACGTTATAACCGAAAACATTATATCCGATCAAATTTACATGGGAAATGCTTGGGGCCATCCTGAGGTAAACGTTATATCCGAGCAAACGTTATATCCGAGCAAACGTTATATCCGAGGACGTTATAACGAAGTTCTACTGTAGTGAATTGCGCATAAATCAACTTTTCATTGCTATTTAATATTTACAATTGAGAGGCACTTCAAAACCGTCTTAGGTGTTAGGTGTATGGCAACTATTTTAAACAATGCAATCGCCATTACTATCAAATATAATTAGCACTAAATCCACTCTAATTATTGTATTCTACAAAAGGTAGCAACAAAACTCAAATACAGATATGGAACATAAAAATAGTTTTCGAAAGTAGCAAAAGCTGCTGAGGAAATATATGTCCAGTAAATGAGAGTCCGGTTGAGTCCGGTGACTTTTTACTGTACATTATAAATTCTGATTCATTTTTAAATTCATGTTTTATATAACTAATGACCACTCATGGGTCTTCTTCATCTCAATGGCAACAAATTCAAAAACTGTAGGTGGCGTCGTGTTCCTACAACGAATGACAGTTGTCAGCTGTTTGATTTCGCTTGATTGCTTGCGTGCGTCGTGTGGTACGAAATTGTATTTTACTTCGGCATTATTTGCGTTATTATTAAAATTAGTGATATATAGTATTGGATCATTCGTGAAGCATAAATTACGTTCGCAAAAACGTTCTTTCAAAATGAGTGCAAACAAACTAGAGACGATGGACGTAGAAATGCCTCAACATCCACCGGCAGAGCAGCAAAATAAAACCGAAAATGAAGGAGCAACTTCAATGGACGTTGCTGAACCCGAGAAGAACTTTATGGCTTCTTCTGGCACCGTTGGTTCTGTAACTTGTTCTCTGCACCCGCTCGTCATCATGAATGTGTCCGAACACTGGACACGTTTCCGAGCCCAAAGCAATTTGCAACATGGTATTTCTTTTTTAATTTGATGCTATGTTGTTTCTACTTGTTCATTGTTTAATTAAATTTATTTTAGTTCTTGGAGCGTTGATAGGAAAGCAAAAGGGCAGGAATATTGAAATTATGAATTCATTTGAGCTTGTTTCAAATGAGATTGGTGATGATATTATCATAGATAGAGAATATTACAACATGAAGGAAGACCAATGTAAGCATAATTCATGTTAAATTGTTGAATATATTTCAATTTTGACTGTAAATTCTAGTCAAGCAGGTATTCAGTGATATGGAATTCTTGGGTTGGTACAGGATTGGTGATGCAGCAAATGCACAAGACATTAAAATACACAAGCAAATCTGCGAGATAAATGAATCGCCTATTATGCTCAAATTGAATCCACAGGATAAGAATATTGATGTGTGTTTTGGATCCAGGGTTTTCGTTGTTTTGCTAATTTCTAATTGTTATTATAGCATTTGCCTGTGACTCTATATGAATCAGTTATTGACCTGGTTGGTGGTGAGGCAACCATGCTCTTTGTACCACTTACATATACGCTAGCCACCGAGGAAGCAGAACGCATTGGCGTTGATCATGTTGCTCGCATGACATCCACCGAATCGGGTGAGAGCTCACTTGTCGCCGAACATCTCACGGCGCAGCATAGCGCCATAAAGATGCTGCATTCGCGTGTGAAGCTTGTACTTGAGCATATGAAAGCAATTCAGAGTGGCGACGTGCCAAAAAATCACGATATATTACGAGAAGCTTACTCGCTTTGTCATCGCCTGCCTGTGTTGCAAGGACCGCGTTTCCGGCAGGACTTTTATAATGTAAGTTTACTAAAATATAGCTATACCTAATTAATTCTATATGTTTCAGCAATGTAATGATGTTGCATTGATGACATACCTTGGCACACTAACAAAGGGATGCAATGATCTTAATCAGTTTGTCAACAAATTCAATATTCTTTATGATCGGCAAGCGGCATCGCGACGTATGCGCGGCATGTTCTTCTAATTCCTGTGCATTGATTACGTGAAATTTGATTGTAAGTACGTATGGTAATACATATTTTAGTATTATTATATGCATCATATTTTATTTTCACTGATCCAATTATTTATTATATAAATTGAACATTAACAATCCTGCCAGCATTAGTTACATGTTTTAACACCAAATGTCTTACTCTGAAATTTTTTAAAATTCATCAACTTTAACATATTTATTTTATTGTTCTTTTAATAAATGTCGCTTCTACCGTGTCGTGAGTTACATCGTATAATAGTGTTTGATACAATTTTATGAAATATCGTTATATCAAAATTTCATGTGAAACATCTTTTAAACGAAACAAATTGTAAAGTACGTACGGTATTAAAATCAAGGCCATTTTGTATTAAGATTCATCATATCTGAAACTCTCATGTGTTTCTTGTGATGTTTGGAAACCTTTGATTAATCTTTTTTTTCTTTCTTAAGGAAGACTGTAAACGACAGAATCGATTCGATCCCGTTGTTGTGTTTTCAATTATGGTGAAAGTGCACCGTGTGGTATGTGCGCGTATGCATTTCGTTAAATTTGTATAAAAACACCAGAAAGCGAACATTTGTCGCTTTTCTTTGCATAAAATGTAGATTTTCGAGTAAACTTGCCGGTGTTAGGTACGATATGCTTTTGCTCTCCTATATTTAATTAACTCTGATTATGCCATGTGGATCAGCATGACGTATTCTTTTCGACGCCGATGAGTTCTTCAAAGAGCGTGGCAGGCTGCTCACTATGTCCATTGATCATGTGCGCGGAGTATCGAAGAGTTGCGTCTGTGAGCTCACGCACCGACCATCGACGGTCTCGCAAGATGCGATAGAGCGTGTCGAGCGAAGCGAGTTCTGTGTGGCCGCACGTGTAGTAGATCAGTGAGGGTGCACCGGCCACGCTCGCCGCCAGCCATTGGATGACTACTTTTAGCTGGACCTCGCCGCGTTTCTCGCTGCCGCATCCCCAATTGCCGGTGGCGATCGCACGTAGCCCACCATTTTTCGGTTTTTGAGCGATTTGTGATAACTGAAAATCACATTCATTATAATACATAATTGCGACTACGCACGATTTTCAACATTGAAATTGTTTAAATTGCACATTATGTAAATTGCTGCAAAGTGTGCCAACATTTGTGCGAAGAGAGTGAAGTTTTATTTAAATACGGCGTCATTGATCCGGGTCCAGCATATGAGTGCGTGAAGTTTGTCCTATAATCAGCGTCGCATATCGGAAGCGTGAGGTAATTATTGGTTAAACGGAAAATAAATGCGTTCGTCGGGGTGGTTTAGAGCAGTATAACGTTTTAGTTGTGATGATTATGATACGTTAAACAGTAATTAAGAAACTCGTTAATGATGGGGCCACGACATGCTTTATCAACATGTTTTACCTTCGTGTTCGTTTGATTAGTACTAGCTATCGGCGGCTGCGGTGGCGATGGCCGAGGCGGCGGATGTGGTTCGTCAACCAACAGCGGCGGTGGCGGAAGGAGGACGTTTACGCAAATGTCCTCCAGCGTCTGCACCACCGCATCGATACAGACGGCCACCCACGTTAACTTCCTTCCACCCCCTCCTTTTCCTCCTCCTCCACCTCCTTCTGCTACTTCCGCTCGCATCGCCGTTTGCGCTCGCTGCCTGTTAATTTCATCTACATCTACATCTACTTCGTTGGGGGTGGCCGGCTCCGGTTCGAGACACTCGAGCTCTTCGGCCGTACGGCTCTAGCAAACGCACGAAGATGGCACAGGGAGAAAGAGCACAGCATTTGTATGATACAATAACTACATTTGTATATTTGATGACGGTAATTTGTTAGCGTGATCGCAGTTATCGCATTTCGGTGAAAGGCTAGTGTCGCACGCGCGGAATCTACAATATTTGTCGCACTCACCAATTGTGCTGCCAGACGATGCTTGTGCTTTGCCAACTCCAAGCTGAGCGATTTCGCATTGAGCACCATCTTGTTCCGCTTTTTGTCTTCGCTGTGCAATCCGCCGCCGGTGGCGCCGCCGCCATTACTGCCATCGTTGCTTTCGCCACCTTCGGTGAGTGGCACGCCGGCGAACGATTCGCTCAGCGTCCGCTTGAGTATCGAACCGGCGAACTGCACCACGGCTAGATCGCGCCCATCTAGCTTCCGCTTGGTTCCTTTGTCCGTCTCGAGGATCGGATCATCCAACCAACGCGAAAACTGATCGTACACCTCCTCCAATTCCGAACTATAATCGGTGCTGAAACTGTATTCCGAGGAACGATTCGATTCTTTGCGCGACAATCCCGACGACTGTTTGTTGCGGAACTTATCAATCCACTGGCGCTCCTGGTCGAGCGAGTCGCGTAAAAACGATTCGTCGAGCGAGTCTTCTTGCAGAAGGAAGCCGGTAGAACCCTTGCGTTTAACCCTTAAATTCAATGTAAACTAATGGATGGGTATGCTTATTTTACGGATCACCTACTTGATATCTTGATCGGAAAGTCCTGCGCCAGTCACATTAATGCCCACAGCATACCCCGACTCCGAAGAGCTGGTGTTATTGCTCGCTTCGCGGCGCAATGCCGCCTTTAGTCTTTCTGCAAATGTGTGTCTTCGTTCTTCCGTCTCCAGATCTAAACTGTACCGCTTATGAAAGTCTACATCCTCTTCGGCTTCATCATCTTCGATACTGGCTTTCGCGCTATGGAACTCGTCCTCATCCTCATCCTCCTCTGTCTTCGCTTCTAACTCTACTTCTATATCATCCGGCATATCACAACTGGAATATTGACTCTGCTCGTCGAATGGTTGTCGCTTCACGGGCAGGCATTCGCCGGAAGAGCCTAAAACGATGAAGCGCCCGCGCCGATTGTTCAGGATCGCCTCGTTCGTGGTGAACTTGGGCTGCGGCCGGCGCGGCCCGTATTGTCCCTGCACGCTCAGCCTATTCCGATCATCGGTTTTGGTCGGCGGCGGACTTTTCGATCCGCTCCGATTCGTGCTGCACGACTCCTCCTTGATCAGCGGAATATTGACACCGCCGGCGGTCGCTGAGTGATTGGAACCCACCGAGATTGATTCGCCGATCGGCGACAGCCGCCGTCCCGCGCGCTGATTGATGGACGGCGGCTGCACATTATCGCTGGACGCGGTTTTCGGTATGGCACGTTTCTGTTGGTACGCCAACAAGCACTTGTTCAGCTCGCGCAGCACATTGTCTTCTTCGTATTGGCTAAGCGGTAGCTTCGAATAGTCCTCCGCATCTACACAACATATTGCAATCTAGAGAATAGAATAATCGGGCATGTTTTCGGTTGAACTAGATGCGGCTAGCGGACGGACGACGGACGACGGACACGTACCTGTTGCGGTTCGGGCACCGCTTCCATTTGGACGCTGCGCTGGCCCTGTTTCGTATCGAAAATGCGCGACACGCGGCGCACCGCATGCACGCTAAGGATCTCGTTGTCCTCGAGCGCTTCGACGTTTAGCAACGCGCAAAGCAGTTCCGGAACGGTGCAAAACAATATAGATTCCTGTCAACCTTCGTGTTAAGTTATTGTGCGAAATTGCGACGGAGACTTGTACCTGAGTATGTCCATTCTCCAAAACTCGCCCGCCAATTTTACTGCACGCGAAGCAGATTTGCAGACAATCGTTCGGTGCTCTTTCAAGCTTACCCTCGTGTTTGATCTGCAGAGGACATAAGGGCAAATTGCATTCCAACCAATCCTCGATGGTTAGCCATTCTTTGCTAGACATCACCTAATAAAATATAAAATAGCTTTAACTGGCAGTTCTTGGAAAATTGGACTAGTCGCATACTTGTCGCATCACTCGTATACTCCCCGATGCGTTCGCCTCATCCTCCAGCCATTCGAAGTACCTGAGTATACTACGCATCTTTGCTTTTTGCCACGAATCGCCAAGGTGGCGAAAGAAATCACTGAAATTGAAGTTCTGCAGTGTGGGATGTGTCTTATCCGTGCGTTTGGGGAACGTCGAAAAAAAGGCGTTGGCCACAAGCGAGGCTACCAGATTGTAATCAATTTCGGTTGAGTCGGCTGAATCAAACAACCACTTTGAGAATAAACCAAGTCAGAGATAGAAACAATGAGAATGCGTTTACGTTGTTGCTGAAGACTGAAGTGCAAACCACTTTTTGGCCGGTATTGTCGTAGATCGGCAGCGCGGTTTGCCATGCACGGCAGAATTCGGTCGAGGAAGTCGCTGCGCTCTTTGATACTCAGTTCATTATCCAGGAAATTGAGCAAACCAACAAATAACTGCGGATCAGGCGTGTCATCGTCTGGATCCAGACTTATACTGCATATTTTTTAAATATGTCGTTAGTAAAAGAAATGCGGAGAAGTCTGCATCAAATGTACAAATCACATACTTGCACATATCATGTATTCGTTTCATAATTTCAATCATCTCCATTGTGTTGCGCGTGACGGCGATTTTCTTGAGTTGTTTCTGGACCGTGCCCCACCAGGGCAGGTCACAAGGCAGCATCACCAGTGCCATGATGTTTTTGTGCTGTGTAAGATTACCCTGTAATCAAAAATAGTACAATGCTTCCGATAAAATTTATGAAGGTCGAGATAGTAACTGTCGTGAAATTTAATTAATTAATTTTATTGATACGTGGCGAAACCTGGGAAACAGACAAGGCAGATGCCCGAAATTATCAAAAAATCACATAACAAACAAAATTTGACTCCTGAAGTACATCTTTATGTTTATACTTTGCATTGTGTATTTTAAAAAATACCAACATTACAACTATTGCTCTAGCCTTGTAGTCCGAATACAAGCAGCGCAAATAAAATATATTGTTGTTGGTTTGTAGCCTTGGGGAGATTTCCCAAAGTTATCGCATACGTCATCATTCATTAATTTGCGCTAGTTTAATTCACAATTGCAGCGGTAAAAACCACACTGGTCATCTGTCACAAAATAAAGTAATTAAAAAATACGCTAATTAATAATCGGAATTGATACGCAATCATTCGATAAACAAATCTGCTGATCATTCAGGTTTCAATTTAAGATTGTTGTTATACGTATTCGTTACGATTGTATATAGTTTGTGACCGTGATTACAATAAATAATTAAAAAACCCAATCAACAATAAAACGAGAAAACGAGTTCCGAATCACAATCATAAATTTATGTTATCATTGAGAACAATGGTCGGTGGCCAAAAATAACTACCATGAAGAATTATTATGCATGCAACACACCAATTATTTTTGATATTGTCCAATATCTCATTAAAGAAATTTTTCTTTTGAATTGGATGATCATAAATTAATTTATTTTTATTTTTATTGTAGATTACAATGCTTATTATATTTTATATTTGCCAAGCAAACATCTTCAATAAAAATAAAAATAAATAAAAATACCAATGTTTACAATGGAGATTAAAGAAGAATATAATAAATTAAATTTTCAAAGAAATTTCGAATTTATAAATTGTCTACCAAGCGCCGTTTTGGGCTTTCAATGTGTTATAAAAATATATTAGGTAGTTATTACTTCATACCGGGAACGAAGGATTACGCAATTATGACAGCTTTTGCATTTATGACAAGTTTACCATTGGGTAAGCTTGCCTGTATGTTTATGCAGTTGTATCCACAACTTTTCCTTAAAGTTTTTCAAAACTTCTGAAATATTATGAGTGTTCTTGTTAACAAAATTATTATAAATTAATTTTATATCGAATGTATTTACGAATTATCATTAATTTGTCAAATCGATGAGTGATTTTACTAAAAATTTAATACATTTTACAAGACAGCATTATTATATAGGCTGTTACACATTTGCGTTGAATTAAAAGACCGCTCAGTATAATGAATAGGTGCTGCTATCGGACATTGAGTTACCTGCTTGGCCGGTATGCCGGCAGCAGGTAGGTATAACAGGTGAGTCCGATGCAATGTCAAAGCCAGTCGAGCCGAATCGAGAGTCGAGAGATTAGCGCGCGCGCATTACCTCCGGTCCGAAGCTTCTCTCGCAATAATAGTTTCGTTTGCTGACGCGATCGTTCTTTGATTAGTGTGTGCATCAAAGTGAGCATCAAGATGAAGCATTCAACGAAAAATTTCGGTATGTTTCATAAGTTTTCCTAAGTTTATTGGAATCGGTATTACAATATTCTTTTTTTTTTTGTTCAAAAACACTATATACCGATGTAGTCTTCTTGCAAATAATCACTCACTTCCAAGACAATAGCAAGTGTCAATAGAAATAAATAAACCATAGTAACGAGTGCACAAAAGCGATATAGTTCAGTGTAGCAGCGTGGTTAATATACCGTCTAAAAATACAGCGCTTGTGCCTGAAATAGTCCTGCATCCCGCTGCCGCGTGTATCGTAACGTACGCGCCTTTGTTGCGATCCCCCACATGGCTGTATTCACTATGCAAACGTATCATACCAATGC
>JARJDR010014662.1:0-16374 GCA_030264135.1 Myllaena sp. GC000078 | reverse complement strand
GTTAGTTAACGAGTTAACGATAAGTGAAGAAATTGAGGAAGTGATGGCTTCGTCTTTAGAGAACTTGGAAGCTCAATTGGAATTGTTCGCCGAGAACGTCCGACAAATTCACATCATCGTCAGCGACTTCCAGCCGCAAAGCCAGAACGTCTTAAATCAAAAATTGTAAGCTTCACTAAACAAATGAATTTCTTGCCCCAATGTTTCTTTTACTCACTTTCATATCTAATGTTACAATTTCTTTTAGACAATCTCTTGTGCATGGTCTGCAAGAAGTTGACAAGTTGAAGACCCAAGTGCAAGATGTGCATGTTCCTTTAGAAGTGTTTGAGTAAGCATTTATTTCAATGCCTTTTAATATGTATTATACAAATTTCTTCTGATTTAATATCTTAGTTATATTGACCAAGGAAGAAATCCCCAATTATATACAAAAGACTGCATTGAGAAAGCACTAGCCAAGAATGAGCAAGTTAAAGGGAAAATTGATGCATATCGCAAATTCAAGGCAAACATGCTGCTGGAACTAAGCAAAACCTTCCCCAATGACCTCAACAAATACAGGGCACTCCGAGGAGATGAATAGCAATAGGCATCCACTTCATCTAATTAGGACAATTTATACTAGATTAGTTTTATAAACATGTATACAATGTAAATAAATTGTACTATCTGTAAATCTGGTATAGAAAACTTTTATTTGTGTCCGACGCTTACAAAACGGTTTTTGTTGGCTCTTGGGCGCTCCCCTGGCAAAACGGAAATAAGAGTTGAAGAAGTGTGCAGTTAGTTAGTCGGGCGTTTCGCATTAAAACTCTTGATTTCCCCAACGAATCTGAAATCAAACATTTGGTTTGTAGTCATTTGGAGAGAACCAATGGACAAGTGTTACTTACGTCGGTTCTTGCCTTAATCTTCCGATCAATAAGTCCGCACAACGTCTCCGAGCGCACCGACAGCGAGTCGATCTTCTCAATCAGCTGCTGGTAAGGGCTGAGCGGCTGTGCGCCCATCACGACATGCCCCAGCTTCGAGTCGATCTTCGCGTCCAGCCGCGCGTTGCGAATCAGGTTCACAATCCAACACTCGGCCTCGTCCGGATTCATGTTAAGCTTCTCGGCGAGCATGCCAATACTGATGCACTGGTGGATGCGACAGAACGTCTCGAAGATCATCAAGCGCGCGTTCTCCACGAACTCATCCAAGCAAGAGATGAGGAAGAAATCGTTGAACACCACCGTCTGGCATTCATGCAGCTTCTGGCGCGCGCCGTCAAAGTCGAAGTTCACATACAGGTGCTCGAGGAACTCGGTGATCGGATCCTTGTAAGTGTAGCTCTCCTGTTGGATGACCTTGACGAGGTCTTTGAGCGCCGAGCGGCGACCGCGATTGATGATCACCGCCGTCGACAGATAGCGCAGGATGTGCGGGCACATCGTCTGGATGGCGTTGAGGTAGTGCGGCCTGTAGAGGAACATCTCGATGATCAGCTCGCGGCCCTGCGCGTGGTTGAAGAACACGAAGAGCGACCAGTGGATCAGCCACGTGCGCTGCTGCAGCAGGTGCAGATTGTTGCCGCCAAAGTGGTTCGGGCACGAGTCAATGTATTCGCGCAGCTTGTTGAGATCCTCGAGCGCCGACTCCCAGTTCTGGCCGAGGATCTCCGACGCCAGCTTGCCCCACAAGACGGAGATGTAGTTCTTGTCGTTTTGCGGCAGTACCAACATGCAGAAGTACAAGTACGAAGTCGACACCGAGTAATTGCCGCATTCGTAGCGGTATTTGGCGAGCTTGTGCAAACTTTCAATTTTCCCCACTTCAAACTGCAACAGCAAATATTAATCCCATTAAGAGCTTGAGATGAGATCACTTACATTGTGTTCCTTGGAGAGAAAGTTAATCAAAGCCTTGGAATCCCTCAAATTCTCCATGCTCTTCATGGCATCTGCATTGCCCATGATCAACAGAATGGGCTCGACCTCATGCTGTAGTTCCTGCAGCTGGGCCACCACATGAGCACGCCTGGCCTTGAGGGTGTCCGGCACATCCTCCTTGGGGTACAACTGCTTGCGTATGTCGATGGTGTAATCGATCATGTTCGTCTTGCTGAGTATGTCCAGCTTCGCCTTGAGCAGCTCGGTCTCATCGTAGATCTGCAAAACATACAAAACACATGCGTTTTACATGCGAAACAGCAAGCTGGAATTAACCTCAAACGGGTGCACACCTCTTTGGCCGACAGGAATTCGAGCAACGGGAACACCAAATGCCGATCCAGGTACGGCGCCATGCGCGTCGTCAGATCGAATTTTGCCATTTTGATTGCCCACTGCTTATTTTTACGTGTTTAACTAGCGATCTTAACAATTAGAGATGATAACCATCTGCTCCACACAGGGTGTCGCAGTGGCGGTGTGAAAGGGAACTAGCGCGATGCGCGACATGCGCGACGGAATTTGACACCAAAAGCAAGCAAAAAATGTAAATTGTATTCAACGCGGTTTTCACAAGACGTGTTCAGACGCTAGCGACGCGAGGTTTAGCGTTTCAGGTGTAATTTGTTGATTAATGATGTGTACTCGTGTACTCTTATCACAAGCGGAATTAATTGTGCAAAGCCAAGTTGACCGTGTGTGAATTTTAAGGAGACTGACGAAGCAATGACGAAGAACAATGAAGAATAAAAGCAAAGCGTGACTCGGCAATCTTCCGGAATCAACAAGTGTGTTGCCTAGGAAACCGGCATTTGTTTTGGAATGACAACAATTTTGAATAACTTGTTCTAATCGCAATTGGCCGTGCTCCTCATTTCCTCAAGATGAGATCGATTCCGAAATGGGCCGATAAAATCCAAGACTCCGAGAAGCAAGAACAATGGTAGGATGATAGATGATTTCAATTCAATTTTTCCCACCTAATTCCATATTTCTTATTTTAGCATTTATGATCTGTGCTTCAATCCTGATGGCACTCAACTAATTGTAGCCAGTGGTAACAGAGTGCTTGTGTATGATACCACTGATGGATCTTTGATTCAAGCTCTCAAAGGTCACAAAGACACAGTTTACTGTGTAAATTATGCCAAAAATGGTCAGAAATTTGCGAGTGGCAGTGCTGATAAAACGGTGATTATATGGTCTAGCAAGTTGGAGGGTCTCCTCAAGTATAGCCATAGTGATGCTGTCCAATGTGTTGCTTACAATCCATTGTCGAATCAGTTGGCATCATGTGCAATCACAGACTTTGCCTTTTGGAGTGCTGAACAGAAAGCAGTACAGAAACATAAGATTAATTCAAGAATTAATGCATGTTCATGGACCAATGATGGTCAGTATTTGGCTCTGGCTCTGGGCAATGGGAGTATATCCATAAGGAATAAGGTAAGATTTTTGTTGGATATACAAATGTGTAATACAAGTATGTACGTATTTCTTTACAGTTGGGTGAAGAAAAAGGACGTTTTGACCGCCCTAACAGTCCATCAATATGGGCAATTTCATGGAGTACCTCAGATGATGACCAGGACACTTTATGTGTAACAGACTGGAATAAAATGCTTTCGTTCTACACACTAGGTGGAAAACTTATTGGAAAAGAACGAAATATAGGATTCGACGCACTGAAAGTGAAGTATTTCTCCAAGGGTGAATTCATAATGATCAGTGGCAGTAATAAGGCATGCAATATGTACACAAAAGATGGAATTAAGCTGGGCATGATTGGTGATCAACAGAATTCCTGGGTTTGGTGTTGTGCAGTCCATCCCGAAGATAACTTTATGGCAATGGGCTGCCAAGATGGTACAATAGCTTACTACCAACTCGTTTTCAACACAGTTCACGGATTGTACAAGGAGCGTTATGCATTCCGAGAGAATATGACCGATGTGATTATCCAACATTTGCTCACGGAGCAAAAGGTGCGCATTAAATGCCGCGACTTCATCAAGAAGATTGCCATCTATAAGCATCGACTGGCTGTGCAACTACCGGAAAGAGTCGTCATCTACGAATTGTATTCCAACGATGCCAACGATATGCATTATCGCGTGAAAGAGAAAATCACACAGAAACTGGATTGCAGTCTGCTGGTGATTTGCGGCGAGCATTTAGTGATATGCCTTGAACGTAAGCTGCAAAGCATGAATTTCCAAGGTGTGCAAGAGCGCGAATGGATCTTGGATACTCCCATAAGATACATCAAAATCATTGGTGGGCCTCCACGACAAGAAGGACTCATTCTGGGCTTGAAAAGCGGACAGGTATGGGAGGTGCATCTCGACAATCCTTTCCCACTGCTCAAAGTCAACGTTCCCGGCTCGGTGCGTTGTTTGGACTTGAGCCAGAGGAAACAGAAACTTGCCGTGGTGGATGAAACTGGATTGTGTCAGGTCTTCTCTACGAAGAATGGTGAATTACTCTATCAGGAACCGAATACGAATAGCATCGCTTGGAATACACAATACGAAGACATGCTGGCATTCAGCGGGCCGAATGTGCTCTCGATTAAAGTGGAGGACTTTCCAGCGCACCGTCAGAAGCTCACCGGCTTTGTGGTCGGTCTGAGCGGGTCAAAGGTCTTCTGTTTAAACGGCAACGCGATGACCACGCTCGATTTGCCACTCAGCGCGCCGATGTATCAATACATCGAGAATAAGATGTTCGAGGAGGCGCATAGGGTGGCGTGTCTTGGAGTAACCGACGGCGACTGGGAAGAACTTGCGCACGCTGCGTTGGAGAGTTTGCATTTCGATGTGGCGCGTTTGGCGTTCGTCAAGTTACAAGACCATGGCTATCTGGAGCTCATCCGCGATCTGCAAGATCGTGTGCGAAAGGGTGACAACACCCACGATGTCATGGTCGGGGATATTTATGCGTACCGGGGGAAGTTTAAAGAAGCAGCACGATTGTATCAGAAAGCTGGACAGGAGCATAAAGCGTTGACGATGTATACTGATATGCGGATGTTCGATCAAGCGCAGGATTATTTGGGTTCCAATGATAATACGACGTTGATTCGACAGAAGGCTGATTGGGCGAGGAACATCAATGAATACAAAGCTGCCGTCGATATGTATTTGTCGATCGGTGACAATAAAGCTGCTATTGATATACTTGGAGAGCAAGGATCCGCTGATCAGTAAGTTGTGTTCATCCTCTTAGCACTGTTACTGAGATTTAATTGCTTATTATTTAGATTGGTAGAAGTTGGGCGTAAACTGGACAAAGCCGAACGCGGTCCACTGATTGAAATCGCTGAACATTTGAAGCGTTTGAATCAATCGAACGCGGCCGCTGAGATATACAAACGTCTTGGGGATTCCGCCGCGGTGCTGTCTTTGCACGTGAACGCTAAGGAATGGGCACAGGCTTTCAGCATTGTGCAAACTCAGCCACAACACAAGGCATTGGTTTATGTACCGTATGCTCACTGGTTAGCTGAGAATGATAAATTCGTACAGGCCCAAAAAGGTAAATGATGCTTGATTGTTAGCTACAAGTTAAGTTCGTTTTTTTGTAGCATTTCATAAGGCTGGTAGATTGGATGAAGCAGTTAAAGTATTGCATCAATTGACGCAAAATGCCGTCGATGAATGTCGCTTTCAAGACGCGGGGTATTATTATTGGATACTCGGTCAGCAATGTTTAGAACTCGCTAGAGAAGAGTACACATCACATTTTCTTGATATATAATAAGATATCATTTCTCTACTACATTTTGATTTCAGTGCGGATTTACACGAAGAAATGTTGGTCAAATACAGAGAAAATGAACGACTCGCGGGTATCTTCTACGCCTATCATTCGCTTCATCGCTATTTAGAGGAACCTTTCACATCCTTTATGCCTGAGGCATTGTTCAACATCTCACGATTTTTAATGACTGAAATTTCCGAGAAGCGACCAAAGGGAATCTCGTTATTGTATCCTTTAAACAAACTACTTAACTCATATTTTGCTCATGTTGGAAGACTGTTTTTCTTAACCCCAATTAGTAACGTCTTGTATTGCTTATCGAAGCAATCGAAGAAACTGGGCGCGAATAAATTCACAAAGCAAATACTGGATCGCATGCAATCGTTGCGCATACCCCACAAATTCCAAGAGCAAGTCGAGCTGGCGACGATTGCAGCGCGTGCGCGTTCTTATAGCGATCCGGAGGATTTGCTACCGATGTGCTACAGATGTTCGACGTATAATCCGCTCGCGGCCACGAGCAATCGCTGTGTGAACTGCGGCCAGCGGTTTGTACATTCATATGTGAGTTTTGAGATTCTACCGTTGGTGGAGTTCCACTTGGAGGAATCCGTCAGCGATGTGGAGGCGGTGCGGCTCATTGACACGCCGCCGGGTGATAAAGATATGCTCGTCCAAGACGAATGGCGGCAGGAGATCAATGAGAATGCGGAAACGCTGCAGTTAGATGGCGATTTCAAAGAGCCCACCGATCCGTTTACAACCCGGATGAATTTCGATGTAAGCGTAAGTGTTAGTAAGCGGTATTAAGGGCGGTGATTGACGATGATTTATAGGATGAGACGAATAAGGAGATTGCTCCGGCAGTATTGAATCGAACCGAGTTGCTCGCGTTGGATAGCTCGGCGGTTTTGATCTGCAAACATCCAGCGCCCTTGCGATATCAGTTTTATCGGAATTTATTACCCGATTTGCAGATTACCATGTGTGACTTTTGTTTTAAGGTACGTTTGATTTTCTCTCAAATTCTTGAGGATAATTTGCTCCGATTTTTGTTTAGGCATTCCATGTGGATGACTTTGAACTGCAATTATTGCAGAAAGGATACTGCCCTTTCTGTCGGTCATCACCAGATGTGCAAAATGTTATTGATGATGAATTTTTAACGTTTTAAATACTCTTTTCAGCACTCACATGGAATATTATCCGTCCAACTAGTTGTAATCGTAATTTATTGTTGAACTTTTGCACATTACAAACAAATTTAAAATTGATGTGGTGGCGTTAGTGAAACAAAATGGCATCGGGACTATTTCCGGATCGTGTGACGGGTGACAGGCTTCGTCACTTCGTCCATCTTCCTTTCCTTTCACGTCCTCGTGTGGTGAGTGTTCAAGCGTCAACAAATTCTTAATTTCTCCAATAATTCCAATCAATTTAATATGCCGATCTGATATAATACTTGCATTATTAAATTTCTTTTTCTGTTAATCTAATGTGGGTTTTAACGTCAGCTTATCGTCGCAAATTCGTTTGTTACTCCCAACTTAACCTCTAAAACAAGTGGTGCAATTTGGTTGGCGGTCTCAGTTTCATTTATTTAATATTTTGCAGAGCAAGATGTCGTCTCATTTGGTGTGGGGCATCATTCGCAACAACAATGCCTTCTTGCTGAAGAAGCGCAATATCGGCAAGCCGTTCAGTACTGTAAGTATGTATTTGTCTTATATCACATTTTCAGTAAACACATGCACGCTATTTGGAGCTATGTCTAACTAGTCAATAAATTTTACAGGAGACCAACAACCTGGTTAACCTGAGCTCCTACAGGTACAATGGTTTGATCCACAAGAAATCTGTGGCCATTGTTGATGCCCCTGACAAAAAGGGTTTCACAGTGGTCTACAAGAAGGCCTCCAAGCAGGTATGAATCCAATATAATAATGTAAGTCATGTTTTTAATTGTTTGGGTTTGTATTTAGACCAAACCCAGGAAGAGCACAGTGAAGAGGACCATGAAGAGTGGACCCAGGAGGTCTCTGCTGAAGCTGAAGCGTCTGATGAACAAGAACAAGTACCGCACAGATTTGACCAAGGTAAATTATTTGGATGATAATTGAATTATTTCTGATTTAATTTATATGATGATTTTCCACCAAGATCTCTGAAAGTTGTGAAGATAATTTTATGGTGACTGATGTTATTAACCAACAGTTAAATTTAATTGTTTTTAGTACACTTTTTTTTAATGCAAATGTGCTTTTTGCAGGCTGCTCTTCGCCGGGCCAGCGCTGTGCTGCGGTCGCAGAAGCCTATCGCCGCTAAGAAGACGAAGGCGAAGAAACCGGAATAGTTTTCTAGGCATATATAACTGAATAAAACATTTAAAATATTTCAATCAATGATTATTCATCCTGAAAATCTTGTGGAATGTACATTTTATCCATAAAGTCATCTTGGTTGTGCATATCGGCCCATCTTCTAGCTACATTTGGATTGTTAGTCTTCCTGAATATCATATGATGCAGAAATTTTGTTTTTTCATAACAAATGCGCCGGAATCCAATTGTGGCAAGTAATTTCCGCCAGGACTTCATATATTTACTGTTTGCACCCACATGTTTAGCATCTGGTGAAATTATTAATAAAATACCTTCAAATTTCAATACATTATAAGCATTCTGGCAGCATTTTAAACGCAATTCTGGCCTAGGAAGATAGTCTAACAACAAGCTAAACACTACTATATCATAAGAATTATTATAAAGTGTTTGCACCCCATCATTGCCTTCAATATTCAGAAAATCACACTGAAGAACATCCTTACTACTTGGCGCTATGTCAATGGCAACAACTTGATAATCTTTATATTGTTGAAACGGATTATAACAACTACCAACATCTAACAATTTAAGACTACCTGTGATAACTAAATTGTTTTCTGCCATTAAGGACCAGTCACACTTTTTTGCAATTTCTTCTTCTTGCAATCGAGCTTTGAATATACCAGCTTGGAAGTATTCCTGGCACTTCTCATGCACCCATTTTATTCTGGATGTTGCTTGCGAGGCTTCCTGGTTCTCGTTCTCGTGCCAATGTTCACGCGACAAACTTTCCATCGTGGTCGCGTAACGTTTAAGGGTAACTGCATCGTTTTTGTGTTTGCTCCACGTTTCTTCCCAACCGTGTTCTTTTGTATCCCTGCGTAATTGTTTATGCACGTCCTTGATGAATGTGGAAAGTTCTAAATGTTCTGCTGTGGCTTTTCGCTTCGGGTTTCTTTGATATTTCACTGATTCACTCATTTTCAACAATTTTTTTTCTTATTACCCTTGCAAGGTTAATTTATAACCTAATAAATTGTAATTAATCATCAAAATACAAAAAGGAGAGCAACGAAAGGGAGAAAGTAGATAATCTTAATTTGAATAATATGTTGAATCGCCACGGGAAATGTATTTCGCAATCGCTATCACAAAATTTAGTACATTTATAAATAGTCTGTTGTCAGGTGGTTGTCAGGATAGAATTCTGCAGATGTAGCAAGCGCTCGCAGTGGTGCGAATCTCGCAAAAAATGACGTCTGTTTCATAAATAGTTGTCAGACTTGTGTTGTTGTGCGTCACAAATACTTTTAAAATATTGCCACCCCTTCTAAGAAAACACCCCTCGGAGGTTAAGTGCTTTAGCCATCTGCTTCATCCACGCGAAAGACTCCAAGAAGAAGTTTTCGTTGGTAATATAATGCTCGACGTTATGTTCCCATTTATGGCGTTCATGGTAACTTGGCATAGATAACCTCCTGACGCCTGTTTGCGCGTTTGTTATTTTCGATGATAGCACGGCATTTTCAGAATGTCGAATGTACACGCTCGTATGTGGACGACCTGTATTCGACCGATCCAGAGAAATGGCAGCAGTCGATCATCTGCATCAAGAACTCGGTGATCGGCTCCAACAAGCAGAAGGAGACTGTGATTGCGCAGGGGATCTTGCCGAGACTCCTGCAGCTGCTGCAGGATCGAAGTGTCAAAACGGCGGTGCGTGTGGAGGCGGCTGTGACGATCGGTTCGCTGGCGAAGGGCACCAGCGAGCATATCGGACTGCTTGTCGACGCCGGTACCATCTGCCTCCTCCTGAATGTCATTGAAGAATCAGATCCGAATCTCATTGACGCCTGCCTGTGCTGTTTGCGAACGTTAACACAACACACCACCAAAGCCAATGAGATTACCTATTCGATGAAGCAACTAGTGAAATTATTGAGTTTGGCCGGACCCAGTGAGCATATGCTGAGACAATCATGTGTGGCAAGCATACTGACTGCCATTTGTAAGAGCGCCACGGACCAGAACGACCTCTGCTCGGTGGGCGCCGCGAGCGTCTTGGCTTCCCTCGTGTGCGTCGAACACATCGGCGTGCGTATACCGACGCTCACCTGCATCGCCGCGATAAGCTTTAATAATAAATTTGTCGCGACGGAAATAGCGAACACATCATACAAAGATATCAAGATTCCTTATGTACTTGTTGAGTTAGTTTCTAGAGAAAAACCTATTGAAATGCAGCTGGAAGCTGCAAGATGCCTAACGAATATTCACCGGTAAAGACTGTCGGCCCAGAAATACGCGTTGAATATGAATGTAATGCTTTTTTTTTATTGAAGGGCTGGAGCATTACCATCGATAGATCCAATCATAACGTATCGCACCTTACCCTGCCTTGTGCGTATATGTCAAGTGGAGCACACGGAGGAGCAGCGCGCCAGAGCGGCGGAGACGTTAGCGTACTTGACGGAGGTGGACAGCGATTTGCAGCAGACGGCGGCGATCTCCAACCAGCTCATTTCGAACCTATCCAAACTGCTGGTGTGCGAAAGCGCAACGGCACGACAAGCGGCATTCAAAGCTTTCTCTTCGCTCGGCGCCAACGACGAGGACATCCGCAAGCGCATCATCGAAACGCAGTTGCTCATGGAGCGGGTCGTGCAGGGCTTGGGGGACGACGATGAAGACGTGCGACTGGCCGCCGTTCGCTGCTTGCATTCGTTGAGTCGATCCGTCCAACAACTACGCACCACGTTTCAAGACCATTCGGTGTGGAAACCCATAATGGCATTGCTCGCCGGATCGCCTCCGTTTGAACTACTTAGCGCTACCTCATCCGCACTCTGCAATCTACTGCTGGAGTTCTCACCCGCGAAAGAGTCAATGATCCAGCAGGGTGTGATTCAGCTGCTGGCGGCACTCACAACACGACCCGAACCCGCGCTGCGACTGAACGGCGTGTGGGGCTTGATGAATTTGACGTTCAAAGCCGACCAAAAAGTCAAATCGCATATCCTCACCGCGCTGGAGACGGACCAGATCTTTCGGCTGCTCGCCGACTCCGACGTGCGGGTGCTGATGAAGACACTGGGGTTGTTGCGGAATTTAGTTTCGCCACGGGAGCACACCGATAATATGATGTCGCTGCACGGACCTCAAGTAATGCAAGCGGTTGTTTTGGTGTTGGAAGGTCCCCATGCACCTGAGGTATATCATCATGTTCTGAATTGTCATTGTTCTGAAACAATTTGTGATAATGCAGGTAAAGGAACAAGCGATTTGTATACTGGCAAATATCGCGGATGGGGAGCGAGCGAAAGACCACATCATGGAGAACGAGGACGTGCTGAAGAAGCTGAAGGACTACATGACGCATCAGGCGTCCGGCTTGCAGGCCGCCGCGATATTTTGCGTCGGTAATCTAGCGCGCAAGGGCGAGTCGGGCGCCGCCGAACGGCAGAACAAGCTGAAAGAAATGGGCATCATCAACATCCTCCACCAGCTCGTCTCGACGACGTCCGACAACCTACTCTTTGATAGGTACATTTAATTGACGGCGTCAATACAAGTCATTGGTCTTTGAATTTAGAGGCGTAAGAATAGCATTCAATTTGACTAATAATATTCATTTCTTCACACTTCATCCTTTGCTACTGTATTTGCATGCATACTAATTCTCCTCTTCTTTAAACCCTCACCGGATCTTTGGCAGAAAATTTATTTATTTTTACAATCGTTTTCGTTTTCAGAGTGAAGACAACGTTATCGCAATTTCCAGATCTGTGAAATATGCCTATTTTAATTAAACTAATTTGATGGGCCGCAATATGAAGAAACCAAGTTTTATGAACAACCATGTATGTCCATGTGAGAAAAATGAAAAATTGAAGTGTAAATTTGAATGTGATTGTAGACTGAACACGCTCATAGTATTTATCGTTGTCAATATTCTTTAAAAATAAACTTCCAAAAAACCAACTGCGCAAATTGCGGTGTCCTTGAAAAGGAAAATGAGTTTTCGCCGATTGTAGCGCCGTCGGCGTACGGAAAATCGTCATTACCGACATCAGCCGGAAAATTTCTGTCAACATACATTTCGACCAAAATGCATATGCGCATCGACTTTGGTGGCGGCACGTAGACCGCGATGAAAACGATGCAGCAGTACTGGGTGACGAAGAAGAGTGTGACGCGGCGGTTCGGTGGCAAAGAGGATGAGTGCATCATTGCATCCGACGCGGAGCTGGACGCCAAGTTGGAGTTGTTTCGCTCCATCACCGAGAGCTGTGCGCACCTGCAAAAGGTGATCGACGCCTACCAGGAGCGCCTGTGTCTCCTCTCGCAGGAGGAGAACACGTGTGGCCGCTACATGAAGGAGTGCGGTAAGGTCGAGAAGAACGCATCAGCCGGCCAGATACTCTCAATCAGTGGGCGCTCGCTATCGTACTCCGGCCACCAGCGGCTGACGATGCGCCCGCCGCTTGTGCGGCTGCACCACGAGGTGGAGACGTTTCGCGGACGCGCCGTCTCCGACACGCGCATGACGGTCGTCGAGATGGAGAAGGCGCGCACCGAGTATCGCGCTGCGCTTAGCTGGATGAAGTCGGTGTCGGCGCAGCTGGACCCCGACACCGGGCACGGCCTGGAGAAGTTCCGCAAGGCGCAGGCGTACGTGCGCAGCACGAAGGTGAAGTTCGATCGCTTGATGCTGGCCTGCCTGCAGAAGGTCGACCTGCTGGCGGCGGCGCGCTGCAACATGTTCTCGCATGCGCTCGTCGGCTATCAAAAGACGCTGAAGACGTTCTCAAACAAAACTTACGATACACTAATCGTGGCGTTAAGTCGCTTGCAATGTGTTGAACCTTACGACTTTAATGTGGTTGGGGAGTTAACCACAAGCAACGAACCCTCCGGGGAAGAGGATAAGGATAAGAAGACATTCTTCAACTCTGAGTACACGGATGAACAGAAGGCGGTCGAGGAGCAGAATGGAACCCAAGCGAGCACTCAGGAAGGAGATGTGAGCAATGATCTACTCGGCGAAGACTTTTCGAAGTTTGTTAACGAGCTCCAACCAGCGGCACAATCGGAAGCGGGCGCGATGCATTCCGAATTGTTTGGTCTGAGTTGGCCGACCGTAGAGAACAGCACAACCGATATGTTTACATCGGGCGGATTCATGCCCTCCTCATTGCTGCAACAAGATTTCAACGCCTTACAATCAATGCAACAACCTGACCAAAGTGCACCCACCGGCAACCAACCCGAGGAGAACAAGTCAGCGCAGATGTCCTGGTTGAGTATGTTTGCTGAGCTGGATCCCCTTGCCCAAGATAATGCGATGATGAGTGGCAGTGTCAATGATCGCGCGTAGATTATATCATTTTAAAAATATTATCATATACTATGTAATAAGGGAATCATCCAACTGTTGTTTAAATGCAGCCATTTTTGGACAACCAGTGATGAAAGTCATCATTTAAGTCATTTGTTGAAAACTAGTCAAACTAAGATATATTTGAGAAACTAAACGAAGAGGAAGATCGGTAACGAAACAAACTTTTGCACTATAAATGTAAAATTGTATAATAATCTAGATGAAATTAATCGACTCTTTACGCGAATATTGTGCTTTTTGAAAGAAAATATTTGTGCATAGGATCAATTTTTCAGAAGTAGGTTTTATATAGTACATATATGATATGATATCCTATGTATTATGATTATTAGCACAAATCTCCTTGTAATAGAAGTGATATGATTTGATTGGAGCAACCTAAGCCAAATTATGACTGTTTTATTGTGTTATCAAGTTTTGTATAATGAGAATACATTCCTATAAGAATCTCGAAAATTATAATTATTTACTATAGCAGATAAATGCGTTTTGTTATGAAAATGTCTAAGTCTATATTCTATGGGTTTACTAATAATACAGAAAAGAATAAAGAACATTAAATACGATTGATACTTTCGAAGCCTAAGTGAAATCCGTGAAATCCAAAGTAAAAAGCAGTGAAAAGGGTGAAAAGTGTGCAAAAAGAGTTAACCACACTTTTCACAGCTGGTCACGTGTTTCAACGTGTTTAACCTCTTTAAACAAACGGTTGGAAGACGTTTTCTTCATATCTCTATTTCCAAATTTATCATCTTCTGTTAGATAGCGTAAAAATGGTCGATGGAAATGCGGAAAACCGTAAACTTGACGCGTTGTTAGACATCCTAAAGGAACAAAACAGTGAAGAAGACACTGATGGTTCATCGTTAAGTGATTGCAGCAGCGATGACGAGGTAACAAAATCATCAAGTCACTTGAGGATGCTTGAGGAGCAATCGCCAATTGAGTAAATTTTAGTCACGACTTGTTTATGCTGGCGAAGATGAGGAGCTCGGCAATTCGACTCATCTGGCAACTAAATCAATTCCTCAAGCAACAGAGATTACAACAGACATCACAAATCTCACCAATCTTCTTGATCACATTTCATTTGAAGAGTTTGACATCATCAGTGAGTGTCCTGATGCTAAACTCAAGGAGTTGATGGTGCTCAATAGGGCCAAACATGTGCATTTGAATGCATTGCTCAGTCAGTATAAGAAGTTGCTCTATGAATGTGAGAAAGCCCTTGCATGCTATACTAACAATGATAAATGCACAACAAGAAAATCAAATTATGCTTCTGTTCAAAAAGTTGGCTATCCGTACTTTTCCCGCGATTATTTAAAAGCATATCACAATGATGATGTGAGTAGGAAGAAGGCAAATGGAGAAATTAACTATTTATACTCTAATGCAAGAAGAACAAACATGAACAAAGCTACATACAGGAATATAATTTCCTATGTGAACTTTAATCATTATTTGAGCATCATGGACACAGAGACAGTTGATGATAATGCCATGCTTGATAGATTTTCTGTAGTTCAACAATCTCAAAACATTCGCGAGAAATTTAACTCATGGAAGCAAATTGCAAGCGATTTCAACCCGCCGAATTTGGGAGAGGATGCGCACATTGATTGGCAAAGCATTGCCGAAACCTACTGTAAACACTACATCACTGGAGTGGCACTCCGCGCTTTATGGAATTATTATTTGCATCCCAGCATCAACAAAGAGCCCTTCACGCCCGAAGAAGACGACCGCATAGTAAAATACATGGATGCGAATCCCAGCCCGGATTGGGTGCAGCTGGCCAGCGAGTTGGGCACGAATCGCAGCGAGCATCAATTATGCTCGCACTATCGCCAGAAGTTGGACCAAGCGAGCAACATGAACATCTTCATCGGCGATGGTGGCATACAGGATGCCACCATCTGTAACGATCGCAAACTGGCCCTCACCGTGACGCGCCAGAACCGCTATCACGAAAATATGGAGAAGTGTGTGCATGGTCCCTTCTCGCTTCATGAAGACCTGCGGATCCTTAGCCTGGTGAAGCGACACGGCTTGGATTTCCATCGCATGAGTATGCTAATGCCCGAACGTACTGCACTGCAGATAAAACGACGATACGATCAATGTCTGAGCATTGAAGGCAAGCGCTACGGCTTCTGGACGCAAGAAGAAGACGAACAAATCTTGGAGCATGTTCGTGTACGTGGCAAGCGCGATTGGAAGGCGCTGTCCTTGCAAATGCTTCGAAATGTGCATCAGTTGCGTTTACGTCATACCCGTTTGGAGAAGTTCCTCGCCGAGAATACCGACTGCAGTGTGGCGGATATGCGGCGGCCGATCAAAAAAGGCGCCACCGTGGACGAACTTTATCTCCGGCGTGTGAAGCACTTTGCTGAACGTATTCCTGAGATGACAGATGCCGACGTGGTGCTGCATCGACCGTTCGCTACGATTGCCGACGATTTACTGGTGCAGTTTTTTACGCCGGCGGCGAAGCTGAAAGAAACACGCGTAATGCGTCAGATCACCGAACCACACCTGCGAGGTTGCGCGAAGACGGTGAAATTCGTTCTGGGGGTTTTCAAAGCGCAGTTGAACATCCCGGATGACTTTAGAACTGTACCTGGATTGGATAGGGTTGATGTAGAAGTTTTGGATTTACTTCGAAATGATGAGAACACCAAGCAAGTCGACTCATATTGCGTGATTGAGCCTTCATATTCGAATGTTCTAATACCCCCCAATGTTAGCTCAATTCAAGTATTACGCTATCTGTTATTATCTTATTTTAAAGACACGGAAAGCGCGCTTATACTTCCCAAGCTTCCGTTTACCAATGCGACAATTGATAAGTTCGTGGATCGATTTAAGACATTTTTGAAGTGGCCATCGTTGCTGTCTACCTTTCATCCGCCACCTGCTTTGACCGAGAGCACAGATGCCGAGGAGACTA